>JAJJMC010022854.1:5792155-5844099 GCA_023531435.1 Papaver californicum
TTATTATTATTATTATTATTATTATTATTATTATTATTATTATTATTTTCGACAACATGATTAGATTTTTTAAATATAAGCGCATGCTTCTTGTCAGCAGATTACATGATAGTTCCCATGGATCCTACGTTCCGTGCTTGCTTATGCGACGTAGACAGGGAGAACACACACATATTGTTATCCAACTGTCTTTCTTTTTTAATTATTGGTCAAGTTTAATTAAAATAACGGGGTTTGATCTCAATTTTTCAACTTCATCCTAGAGGCGACAACAAGGCGATACTAGTGCCGTACCATAGAGAAACATAAAAGGTCGCAAAAATAAAACCAAAACATGATATGGTGACGACTATCATGTTATTTCTAACACCTGAGCTTTGTCCTTCTATGAATAGACCATTAGATGGGTCCCTCAACTCCTACAACCAAGAAATTTGTTTCCATCTACTTAGAATGGTCAATGTCATCCTGAATTGTTCACAAGTTTCTAAATTTTGGAGTTTTTGGTACATCTAAAATTTTAAAAAATTTCTCCCTTACCCCCAAACTTAAATTGAACATAGTCCTCGATGTTTTAAAGATAAATGAATGAAAGCATGAACAAAGTAAAAGAGATAAGCAAAGATATTACAAGCACTGTGTACCAAAAACATATGGGTTTCCTCCCATAGAGCGCTAAGTTTAAAGTCTTCATCCAGGCCAAGAAAGGATTAGTCACAACCCACGAATCATATAACAATAATCGAAATAATTGTGGATCCTTAAAGTCAATGCGATTTGACTCACATAGTTGACCATAATGGAATATAGTAGAGTGGTGCTCATTCTTATAAAAATTTGCCGATTCAGATTCCCGAAAATAATTAAATTTAGTTTCATAGTTAAAAATTGACACATTTGAAGTACAAATGTTCCCACATTTGGTAAATAAAATTTTTGTGGGACAACAAAGTCAATTCTGGTATCTTGGCTTAGGTAAACCACATCAACAAGATGATGGATTTCTAATAACTGAACTTATTTATGGAAATGATTAGGTTTGTAAACAGTTCTTGAAGATAATCTCTTAATATGGTAGAGGCACATACATCAAGTCCCAAGTGAGGGACCTTAATAAGAGTCAAAGGTAAGCCACGGGGAGAATAATATTCACTCCCAAACCTAGAGTGGTCAATGTCCTCTGACAAACTAGTCACAATTTCCTTAATTTCTAAATTATCAGATTTAGGAAAATGATCACTTATTTCTTCTAGGTTCTAATTAGGTGAGGTACCTTCACTCATATTTAAATTCTCTACGACTCTATCATCTTCGTCAGGGACTATGGTCTTTGAATCGTTGGACTTTAAAATATTAGTCTCGGGATAAACTCGTTCCTTTAAACTATCATCGTCTTCATAATAACAAGGAAATATTTCACCGTCTATAATAATGGTATCTCTAGTTAAATCCTTTTTCCTCTTGAATAGGTAAATAATAATCAATATTATGAGGATTTAAACTAGAAAAATCATTATCATCATGACAATCAGGTGGTGTAAAGACTTCCAGATCACTATGACTACGAATTTCTAATTCTTCATCAATATTATCCTCATCATCATAAAAATATGAAGATGATTGAACCTTATCTAAATAAGTAATGTCTTCAATTATAACCTCATCCTCTAGATTAGGTTAATATTTATCATTATTATCAAGGGTAAAATTGGATATTATTTTGGCATTTAAGTTCATTTTGAGAAATATTAGTTTTTGACCATTCATCTTCAATTTCTCCAAAGGTCTCATGATTTTGTTCTTGCACCATGTCTCTCTCACATGACTTTTCAGTAAACTGCTTCTCGCTAGTCATTATTTGAGATTCGCGCGAAGTTTTAATGAATTTCTTAAGCGTTTCTTCTAAAGAAAGACTCGTAGTATAGAAAGAAATGTGTGGCACTAAATTCTCATACTTTTGTTCAGTTTCAACGGATTGATTGAGTTCATTATTCAAGGAAATAGAAGAATTAAGAATTTTAGTAGTTTCCATGAAACGCCAGAGGGTATCTTCTAAAAATGGACTTTCATAAGAAGAATTATGTGGCAACTGTTTGACTAAATCATCCATATGTGACTCTTCATAAAATTTTTCCATTATTATGTCAATTTACGTCAACATTCAGTCAACCTCTTGAGCGAATCTTTTAAAGAAATACTTTGATCATAAGAAATATTTTGTTGCGACTGCTTCATTAAATCTTCTGAAGCTGGAGAATAAACATTTTGCTCATGATATTGTTCGTTTACCCGTTCGTACGACTGGTGAGCGTGTGAATAGTAATTTGGATCACTATGGTATGAACCATAACCTCCAGAGGGTTGGTAGTGGTCCCAAGTACTATCCACACTATGGTCATAGTACGTGTAATGTCCATTTTGGAATTCAGGTCGATAATCATTGTATTGGTCCTCATAATACCAGTTCGACATTATTTTTTGGTGCACGTGCAAATGCAGGGTCAACTACAATTGGGTAGGCCCATGTTACGTTAGCAAAATATACCTACAGTCAAAGACTGGTCAAAGGAACAAGCCTAAGGCTTGTGGAATTTCGACTGATAATGCCCAGAGGGTTCAATGTACTATTCCAGTGTTTTCCTAATATCTGTAGCGGACGATGCAAGTGATGTGTGTGCAGTGTTTTCTTTTATATACAAAAATAAAAATCCTAATTTACTTATTTACAAAATAAAAATCTAAAAGAAAAAAAATTAACGAAATAAAAGTTGGGTTATATTACTTACCTTTTTTGGTTGGCAATTTCCACAATAAATGTAAGAATATACCTGCATAATGAAACTAAGACAAATACCCAAGTAAAATCTAAAAGAAAAATAAAAATAAAAATAAAAATAAAAATAAAAATAAAAATAAAAATAAAAATAAAAATAAAATAAAATAAATCCTAAACTAATTAACACAAAAATAAAAAAAAATAAAATTCACAATTTCTAAATCCCCGGCAGCGGCGCCAAAAACTTGATGGGATTTTAATTGTTTACCTCAAGAACGCGGCCGTCGATGAGACAATATGCAAATAGGGTTCATTCCACAGGGATTTCAAAAATTGCAACTTCTAGTTTTTAGTTAATTATTGTGCTAATAACAAATTGATTGTTGATTTTACTCTAAAATTCTAAAATGCTTAAAATACTAAAAATGATATACAACTAAAGAAAAGCCTAGGATTCGAAATTTCATCACAATTATGCTTACTAGATGTTTACAACCGTTTTCTATAATCTTCTCAAAATAATACTCAAGACGACCGCGGACAATTATTTGGGTCTTGGAAAATATGGATTTTTAATCAATTAGTGTTTCTTAAAAGGTTAATAAGTTTCTCCACTATAATATGCCTGTCTCTGAAAAGAATAAATAAAACGATTAATTAAGCGTTAAAGGACACATGAAGAAACTATTGTCATTATAATTAAGAAAATAGGACCGTGAGAATTATTAGAGAAAATAATTATAACATGCTAGCAAACATAATAGGACTACATCTCTAATCCTAGAAAAGAAATCTAGCTACTCATTTCAAAAAGAATGGAAGAAAAACCTTTTTTATTCATGATTTTATAAAAGAATTATAAAGAAGAACTGACCATAGGAGTCGCAGAAAGAATTAGTGAATAAACGACTCACTTCGGCCGCAGTATGTAAAGGACAGTTCTTCCGTGTATTAAACTCTTAAAACTATTGCAGGTACTATTCAAGGAACTGTTGCTAAAACCGTTGAATACAAGAGGATAGATCACGTTTTTTAACAACAGTTTTTATCTTTAGCAACAAATTCCATCTTTAGCAATAATTTCTTCATCTTCTTCTTCTCACGAGCAACTGAATTTTTCAGAGATTTTTTTTTGCTTTTCTAGCAAGAGCTAGCCCCCTAAAAATGTTTCTCCAATCTCTTCAATTTATAATACACCATCACCCAACCTGGATCTTCGAGAAAAAATCTTTTAATCAATGCTTGAAATCTTGGCAGAATAACATCATATCTCAGACGTTGTTTTTATCTCGATCTTGATTGTGTTTCTTCTGCAACAAAATCTTCGATGATTCTGTCTCTTTGAGCTGTCTCAATTAATATATAAACAAAAATAAGATAAACATGACAGAAATCCCATGTTTCCCGAGATAGCTTTTCTTTTATACCTGTTTTGTTTTTCCGACCAAATTTTCCAAGATTTTCTGGTGTTTTTAGTTTCCAAAACTTGTGAAACTTCTCTTATTAGGACACAAGTTTATTGATTGTCTTTATGATGTAATTTTAATAGTGGTAAATAAAGTTCGTTGAGACTTGTGAAGATTTGTTTTTAAATCTAATTTCTATGACTAAAAATACGAAAACTCAAATATTTTTTTTTATAAAGTTGAGAGTAAACTGAGGCCAGGATTCCACTATTTTCCAATTTTAAAGTGATTAAGTTTAATAATTTTAATTATGCAATTCTAACATTTTAATTTGATTCTAAATCATTGCAATAAGTAGATTTTCAAAATAACAATTGTATAACAAAAGCATGGAACATCTAAAACCAAAGCCAAAGCATGTACCATCTAACGGAATCACAATTGTTTAACAAAAATCTTTAAATCAATTTTTAACCAAGGCAATTAATCATAAATGAATTGCATAAATTAATTAAATAAGTTACCACATAATCGTTGGAAAATTAGCTTCCTCCGTCGCCTCAGAGATGAAGTTTAGCTCCTCATTGTAATGGAAAAACCCTCAAAAATAGATTTCATAACTCAAGTGATGCTTACAATAGAGGAATAATAGTACACAGGAATTTTGACACGCTTATAAGCGTTACAATGGGTAATTCTGTGCGTTACAGAAGATAGAAATGAACACGGAAGAAAGAACAGAATCTGGTTGATGTAAAAATACGACTGTTTTAACCACACTATCACGACACTTGTGATCAACCTTATGTTCTTCGTGTTCTTCGTTGTCTCTTGGCAGCATCAGAAATTTTCTCCTTCCTGTGTGATTTTTTTCGTTCTCTGGATCCTCTCTAAGCTCCCTCAATCTTCTCTACTCCCTTATATTTATACTACACCTTCAAAATAACCCCAAATCTCTTGAATATCTTCTTCTAATTCTCGGTAGATTCTCATCGATGAAAACATTCCAAAAGAATTTTTTTTCCTTTCTGATTTCTTTGGGTTGTTTCTTTATCGATTCTATTTTGAGAACAATATTGATATTGTTTCTCTTCTTGTCCAAACAGATTCAGTTTCCTAATAGAGGTTGAGAAAATTCCCGTAAACAGAGTGTTTCCAAAACCCGTACAAAATACTTTCCTGTTTCTGTACGTGATCTTCTCTTGATCGTGTGGACTTGATCGTGTACTCCCTTCTCTCAAGTAAGGAAACAACTATCTAACTGCCTTGAATATCTCTGATTCTCCCCCCAAATCTCGTACGCTGTTGTGAGAAAGAACTCCCGTACGCTGTTTGACATAGAAAAAAAATTTCCGGCTAAATTTGAAATGTTGGACGTGGGTGCCCTGAACCAAAGAGCGGGTGCCTTTTTCAATTATGGGTGCCTTTATCACTTTTTGAACCAAATTTTTCCCAAGTGTTTATGTCTCCAAGAGTATCTACAAAGACATAAAAATCCATAATAAGAACAAAATCGAACGCTATCAAAATAAATAATCGAGCGTAATTTAGACACAAAAATGTGTCTATCAAATACCCCCAAACTTACTATTTGCTAGTCCTCGAGCAAATCTAATCTAGAAAATAAAATCCTAACTCACTTTCGCAGGAATCGCGACTACATTTAGCATATGTAATAAGCCGTTATACCCCTAGGTGTCCCTAGTGGACGAGTTTTGTCTCGTAAGGGTTTACAAGAGGTATACCCACAAAACCTTTACTCCAGATTTCAACGACTTGTGAACAATAAAGGATAGACACTAAACAAGCTATTTAGTTGGCTTACTCAATTCTTCAGCTATGGGAACCATTACCCTATTTGAGTCCAATTGATATACACGAGTGTTTACTCAAGCATACTAAAATTGATATATAAGACAACAGAGCTCTACTCAGATAATCGTTCAACCACAAGTCTCAGAATCTATCACAGTTTAATCACATGAAAAGATTTAGAAGATGGAAATGGAAACTATGAAGGTTGCAAATGTTGACTAAGGTGAACGGTGTTTCCCATATCTGTCTGAAGGTCATTGCCAGGATGAAACCTAATGAATTGAGATACGCACCCATTGTTCTTAAATCTAATATTAATATCGATTCAACTGGTATAAACACGGGTTCCCATGGATCCTGCGTTCCACGCTTGCTTAGGCGACGGAAACATGGAGAACACACACAATTTCTATCAAAGTGTCAATTTTTTTTCTTCTTTTTACTAAATATAAAATGCAGTAATGGGGCTTGATCTCAAAACACTCTATTTCATCTTGACGCCGATAACAATTTGATGCTGGGCCCCACCAAATCACTTAGAGAAACACAAATTGTGCAAAAGTAAAAACAGAAAGTGATATGGTAGAGATAGACTACGAGATGTGGTGATAACTATCATGTTATTTCTAACACCTGAACTCTGTCCTTTTACGAATAGACAATTTCACTGGGCACACCAATTCATATAGAAAAAGATCTAAGTTTCCTAAAATGGTTAGTGTCACCCTGAAGTGCTCACAAGCTTCTAAATTCTAGAGCTTTATTATTTCACTAAAAAGTTTCCCCCTTACCCCCAAACTTAAATCAAACATTGTCCTCAATGTTTCAATTTAAAGTACAATGCCAAAAATATAGGTAATTAGAGGAATGAAGAGGTAAGTCAGAAAGATAGTACCTGGGGAAGCGTAACAATCCTTCCTTGGAGAATAAGACAGAAAAATAAAAACAAAAACCTACAAAAACTTACTAGTATACAAAAACATCCTTGATGGTCAATCAAGGTAAGCAGGGTCCTCCAGAAGGACCTCCTCAATATCACCTGCAGGAAAAGGCTCTAAAAAGAGTTTCAATCTCTGACCGTTAACCTTTGAAGAACTACTACCATCCAGTGTCTCAATCTCAATAACACCATGAGGATAAACAATGCGTACTATAAAAGGTCTCGTCCACCGAGAGCGTAACTTCCCGGGGAATAGATGCAAACGGGTATCATACAGAAGAACTTTTTAACCAGGAGAAAATGACTTTCTTAAAATATTTCTATCATGCACAAGTTTCATTTTGTTCTTATACTCCTTAGCACTATCGTATGCATCTCTACGAATCTCGTCCAACTCATTGAGCTGGAGCTTCCTGTGAGCTCCTGCCTTGTCAAGCGAAAAATTAAGTTGCTTTACATCCCAATATGCTTTATGCTCTATCTCGACAGGTAGGTGACAAGCCTTGCCGAAAACTAGATGATAAGGCGACATTCCAATGGGGGTTTTAAACGCAGTACGGTAAGCCCATAAGGCATCAGTAAGCCTCAATGACCAGTCTTTCCGATTAGGATTAACTGTTTTCTCTAAAATACATTTTATTTCCCTGTTGGAAACCCTACTTGACCACTAGTCTGTGGGTGATATGGAGTAGCTACTTTGTGGGTAATACCATATTTCTTCATTAAAAGCCTAAATGGTCGATTACAAAAGTGCGACCCTCTATCACTAATTATAGCCCGCGGCGTACCAAAGCGTGCAAATATGTTATCATTCAAAAACTGGACCACAACCTTGTGGTCATTTGTTCTACACGAAACCGCCTCAACCCACTTAGACACGTAATCTACAGCGACAAGGATGTAAAAGTAACCAAAAGAATTAGGAAAATGACCCATAAAATCAATGCCCCATACGTCAACGACCTCAATAACTAGAATAGGGTTCAAAGGCATCATATTCCTATGGGAAATTGTTCCTAACTTCTGGCAACGCTCACAAGTAACACAATAATGGTGGGTGTCTTTAAACAACGAAGGCAAATAGAATCCACACTGCAATATCTTAGCAGCGGTTTTCTTAGTGCTAAAATGACCCCCACAAGCATGATCATGACAAAAGGAAATAATACTGGACTGGTCATTCTCAGGTATACATCTCCTAATAATCTGGTCTGGACAATACTTAAACAGATAAGGATCATCCCAAAAGAAATGCTAAACCTCGGCTAAAAACCTAGAACGATCTTGTTTACCCCAGTGTTGGGGCATTCGACCAGTAACAAGATAGTTCACTATATTCGCATACCAAGGTAATTGGGAAACAAGGAAAAGTTATTCATCAGGGAAACTATCCCTCACAGGAGGAGAATTATCAGGGAAATCAAGAACAAGCCTAGACAAGTGGCCCGCTACTACATTTTCAGCACCCTTTTGTCTCTAATTTCTATAGAAAACTCTTGCAACAAAAGGATCCATCTAATCAATCAAGGTTTCGTATCTTTCTTGGACAGAAGATACTTCAAAGCAGCATGATCAGTAAAGACTATAACCTTGGAACCTAAGAGGTAGGATCTAAACTTGTCTAAGGCAAAAACAATGGCTAATAATTCTTTTTCTGTGGTGGTGTAGTTCAATTGGGCATCATTCAGAGTTTTGCTAGCATATTAAATCACATGAAGTAATTTGTTTTCTCGTTGACCTAGCACGACACCAATAGCATAATCTGAAGCATCACACATGATTTCAAAGGGTAGGTTCCAGTTAGGTGCTTGGACTATGGGGGCGGTAGTGAGTAAAGTCTTAAGCTTCTCAAAAGCCTCTAAACAAGCATCATCAAAGACAAACTTAATATCTTTTGCAAGAAAATTGCAAAGAGGTCTAGAAATCAAGCTAAAATCCTTAATGAATCTACAATAAAAACGTGCATGCCCTAAGCATGACCTAATATCTCTTACAGTCTTGGGAACCTGTAAATTCTTAATAAGGTCAACTTTGGCTTTGTCTACCTCTATACCCTTAGAAGATATGATATGCCCTAAAACAATTCCTGATCGAACCATAAAATGACATTCCTCTCAATTAAGCACTAAATTCTTTTCTTTACATCTAGTCAACACTAATGTCAAATGATGCAAACACTCATCAAACGATGAGCCAAACACAGAAAAATCATCCATAAAGACCTCTAAAAACCGTTCTACCATGTCGGAAAATATACTCATCATGCAACGCTGAAAAGTAACGGGTGCATTACACAACCCGAAAGGCATGCATCTATACGCAAAGGTACCAAAGGGACAGGTAAAAGTAGTTTTCTCTTGGTCTTCTGGCGCAATAACAATCTGATTATAACCAGAGTAGCCATCTAACAAGCAATAATGACTATGTCCAGATAATCGTTCTAGCATTTGGTCGATGAAAGGAAGGGGGAAGTGGTCCTTCCTTGTGACCTTGTTCAATTTTCTATAGTCAATACAAACACGCCACCCCGTGGTCACTCGGGTTGGGATTAATTCATTGTTTTCATTCTGGACTACAGTGACACTTGATTTCTTGGGAACAACCTGAACAGGGCTGACCCACCTACTGTCTAAAATGGGGTAGATAATACCTGGATCTAATAACTTAAACACTCTAATTTCGAACTACTTCTTTCATATTAGGGTTCAGTCGACGTTGCATCTCCCTAGAAGGTTTGGTGTCATCTTCTAAATGAATCTGATGCATACAAACAATAGGACTTATACCCTTAATGTCTGCTAAGGTCCACCCTAAAGCTTCCTTGTTATCTTTAATTACGATCACTAGCCTACTTTCCTGATCACTATCCAAGTCGGATGCTACAATTACAGGTAAAGTCTCTAATGAGCCTAAAAACACATATTTCAGAGTATCTGGCAATGGTTTGAGGTCCAACTTAGGAGGCTCCTCTAAAGAGGGAATTAAGGTGGAATTAGAAACTAGTAACGGTTCGAACTTAGCTTTCCATCTATTAGTATCTAACACATGATCCGAGTCCAACAGAGCATTCACTTGATCAATGGTGCTAACATCGTTAAAATCTAAACCAACATGGGTTAAACAATTATCTAGTGTATCTTCAGATAAGATGTTTGGTAATGACTCCTGAACTAATGTTTCTATCATGTTCACCTCCTCAATGCACGTGTCATCTAACTCAGAGGGTTGCTTATTAATATGAAAAATATTCAGTTCAATAGTCATATTACCAAAAGACAAATTCATAATACCATTTCGACAGTTAATGATCGCATTATATGTAGCTAAAAACGGGCGGCCTAATACCACAGGTATCTGGTTTTCTGGGCCAGGAACAGGTTGGGTATCTAGGATAACAAAATCCACATGATAAATAAACCTATCGACCTCAATAAGAACATCTTCGACAATACCACGAGGAACTTTTACCGACCTATCAGCTAACTGAAGTGTTATCTGGGTAGGTTTTATGTCACCAAGTCCTAGCTGGAGGTACAAATGATATGGAAGTAAGTTCACACTAGCTCCTAAGTCAAGTAACGTTTTCTCCACATTGTATTTACCTATGGTACAAGAAATGATAGGGGAACCTGGGTCTTTGTACTTAGGAGTTGTGTTATTTTGGATAATTGAACTCACATGACTAGCTATAAAGGCTTTTTTCTGTACACCAAGCTTTCGCTTTCGTGTACAAAGATCCTTAAGGAACTTGGCATAAGTAGGAATCTGCCTAATTGCATCTAATAAAGGAAGATTAATGTTAACCTGCTTAAAAATCTCCAATATATCATTAAAGTTGGATTCCTTCCTAGTTGGCACTAAAAGTTGTGGGAATGGTGCTTTGGGCACAAAATCTTGTTCAGCGGGAACCGCATTGGATTTTTTAAAGACTCTATCAGTCTCTTCAACTATAGGCTCAGAAGGGTGAACTACAACATGTTCACTTTTGGGCAAGGTTACCTTATTGTCTACTACTCTACCACTCCGAAGGGTTTTAATTGAATTCACATGGTCAGATGATAACTCATGAACTCCTCTAGGGTTGGGTTGTGGTTGACTAGGGAACTTTCCTTTTTCTCTCAAAGACTCACTTAACCGACTAAACTGGTTTTGTAAATCGTAAATAGCATGAGAGTTAGCTTGGACCATCTTTTTATTGTCTTCTAAACTTTGTTTAACCGATTTTTGAAACTCATAAGTGTTATGTGATAAAAAAGTGAGAGACTCTTCTAAACTCATGATCTTCTTGTCTGAAGGGTTCTGAAATTGTGTCGTACTAGAAGAATTCTTAGTATAACCAAAACCTGGTGGACCCTGAGGGTTACTAGACTGACCTTGATTTTGGCCCTTAGACCAAGAAAAATTTGGATGGTTTCTCCAACCAGGGTTATAGGTTTCTGAATATGGATCAAACTTCGACGTTTATCATACCTAGTGTTACTATAAAGAGCATGGGCTTGCTCTTCAACAGTCTGTCCTTCCCAAAATGACTTGGGCTCTGTTCCGCGACTAGATTGACTTAATTCTAAGGCTTCTAACCTTTTTGCTATAGCTGCAAATTTGGCATCTAATTCAAGAATTTTATCTACTCTATTGACATTACCTTTGCTCAGAAGAGTTTTTCTCGGGGGTTCCTTACTACATTCCTATTGATGGGCCTTTTCAGTAATTTCATGCAAAAATTTCATTGCCTCATTAACATCTTTACTATCAAAACTCCGTGTACACGATGACTCAACTATGATCGTTGTTGGATAATCTAGTACTTCATAAAGGATCTGGACTAGTATTTGATCTTCTAAACCGTGTTGGAGACATTGTGCTATTAATTCGTTGAACCTTTCCACATACCTATACAAAGATTCTCCTTCTTGTTGCCCAAATGTGGAAATTTCTTGCCTAAGTTTTGATATCTTGTGCCTAGGAAAAAATTTATCTAAAAAGGCAGCAGTAAGTTGTTCATATGTCTCGATGGATTCAGATGGCAAACTATATAACCAAGATTTGGCCTTGTCTCTCAGGGAAAAAGGAAATAACCTAAGTTTCAAAGCTTCATCAGACATGTTGTGAATTTTTAGGGTACTACATATTTCTTCAAATTCCTTAATGTGAAAGTAAGGGTTTTCATTTTCTTTCCCTAAAGAAGAGTGGGAGCATCTGTATGGTCCCATGTTTCAACTCATTGTTTGCTTGAGTTTCAGCTAACTTGATACATGATGGACGAAAAGTCCTAGTAGGATTCAGCAAAGCTTTCAAGGTTGTCATTTCTGGCACAACTGGAAAATTAGGAATAACTTCCTCACTAAGAGATAAATTCTCAAAACTAAAGTTTCCAAAAATAGGGCTCTCAAAAGAAGGGTTTCCTAAATTCTCACTTTCAGAAACAAGTTTCTATTCTCGTCACTGATCAAACGACCAATAGAATTTCTTCTCCAGGCACGCTCACTGGGCATGCAATAACTTCTAGTCGGAAGGGAATTCTAAACAAACACAAAGTAAAGTCGACTCAACCAAATCAAACCTATCGATTCTAGCAAATAAAAAAGCATGATGGCTCCACTTAGATTGTTTCTAGACCAGCTTCTATTCTTCCAAAAGGCAACTAGTTACAGTTTTGGCGAATCCCTCAGAACGATCTGAATTAGATTAAGTCGATTAGAAGCAGGATAAGCTCTAAGGAGCTTTGATAACCCTGCCTCTTTGGCAAATTTTCCCTGGGTTACAAGGCGGCTCTATAAACTTAAAGTAAATCTTCCTGAACTTTAAGTTGAGCTAACAAAGTAACCAATACAATCCTTTTGAATGATTTTCCAATAAGCTCGATACCCTATCGGCCTCTTTCTAGTCAAATTTTAGTCTTAGGTTCGCGTTAGGTAACGTGTCCTAAGGCGGGCAGAAAGGATACGGTGATGAAATCCGAACCTTTATCTTATATGGCTAGTTTCTGCCCTTTACTAGAAAATAAATTCCGTTTTCAGTTCCTCAACATATATGCATACGAAGGAATACAGTAAACCCACTTGCAAGGGATTCGTGGGTTGATCGAGTCTTACCTCCCGTACCAGACGGGGGATGAATCGGTTGTAGTCGACTCGGGCCACCGACTCCTGTATCAGTGTGCGAACCTGAGGGGCTGAGACAATATCGTAATTGTCGTCCTTCCCTGTAGCAGTTTATATTTAAATTACCCTTCCATAGGGTTTACAAATAATAAAATATCCAAAGTCCAAAATAAAGTCCAGAAAGTGTCCAATTTTTTTTTTACAAAAATAATAAAAATTCCTAATATAATTTTCTAAACAAAGAAAATCTAAAGAAAATAAATCTAATTAAAAATAAAATCTAAAAGTAAAAGTCTTTGTCTTCTTCTCCGTTCTTTAAGCTTTAACTTTTAACTCCAAGTCCTGAACTTTAACTTCAAGTCTTTAATCACCAAAGTCTTTGGCTTTATTTTCTTTTAATCCAAGATCCAAACCTGAAGCAAAAAGAGAAATACCCAAAGAAACATAAAATAGAACAAAATAAAAATAAATATCTAACTAAACTAATTAACCTAAAAAAAATAATCTAAAAAATTTTCTAAAAACAAGTCCGTGTCGGCGGCGCCAAAAATTGATGTAATTTTAATAGTGGTAAATAAAGTTCGTTGAGAGTTGTGAAGATTTGTTTTTAAATCTAATTTCTAAGACTAAAAATACGAAAATCAAATAATTTTTTTATAAAGTTGAGAAAAAACTGAGGTCAGGATTCCACTATTTTTCAATTTTAAAGTGATTAAGTTTAATAATTTTAATTATGCAATTCTAACATTTTAATTTGATTCTAAATCATTGCAATAAGTAGATTTTCAAAATAACAATTGTATAACAAAAGCATGGAACATCTAAAACCTAAGCCAAAGCATGTAGCATCTAACGGAATCACAATTGTTTAACAAAAATCTTTAAATCAATTTTTAACCAAGGCAATTAATCATAAATGAATTGCATAAATTAATTAAATAAGTTACCACATAAGCGTTGGAAAATTAGCTTCCTCCGTCGCCTCAGAGATGAAGTTTAGCTCCTCATTGTAATGGCAAAACCCCCAAAAATAGATTTCATAACTCAAGTGATGCTTACAATAGAAGAATAATAGTACACAGGAATTTTAACACGCTGATAAGCGTTACAATGGGTAATTCTGTGTGTTACAGAAGATAGAAATGAACACGGAAGAAAGAATGGACTCTGGTTGATGTAAAAATACGACTGTTTTAACCACACTATCACGACACTTGTGATCAACCTTATGTTCTTCGTGTTCTTCGTTGTCTCTTGGCAGCAGCAGAAATTTTCTCCTTCCTGTGTGATTTTTTTCGTTCTCTGGATCCTCTCTAAGCTCCCTCAATCTTCTCTACTCCCTTATATTTATACTACACCTTCAAAACAACCCCAAATCTCTTGAATATCTTCTTCTAATTCTCGGTAGATTCTCATCGATGAAAACATTCCAAAAGAATTTTTTTTCCTTTCTGATTTCTTTGGGTTGTTTCTTTATCGATTCTATTTTGAGAACAATATTGATATTGTTTCTCTTCTTGTCCAAACAGATTCAGTTTCCTTATAGAGGTTGAGAAAATTTCCGTAAACAGAGTGTTTCCAAAACCCGTACAAAATACTTTCCTGTTTCTATACGTGATCTTCTCTTGATCGTGTGGACTTGACCGTGTACTCCCTTCTCTCAAGTAAGGAAACAACTATCTAACTATCTTGAATATCTCCGATTCTCCCCCTAAATCTCGTACGCTGTTGCGAGAAAGAATTCCCGTACGCTGTTTGACATAGAAAAATTCCCGCCTAAACTTGAAATTTGAAATGTTGGACTTGGGTGCCCTGAACCAAAGAGCGGGTGCCTTTATCAATTATGGGTGCCTTTATCACTTTTTTAACCAAATTTTTCCCAAGTGTTTATTTCTCCAAGAATATCTACATAGACATAAAAAGCCATAATAAGAACAAAATCGAACACTATCAAAATAAATAATTAAGCGTAATTTAGACACAAAACTGTGTCTATCACTTTAACAACCCAGAATCTCCAAATTATTCATTTTAGATCTTCTCAGTTTGAGAAGTAATTTGCCGCCAAAAATATTCTTTAAAATTCAAAGGAGTGGATGCCCAAATCCAAGGCTTGGGTGCCTTTAGTAATTATGGTGGGTGCCTTTATAACTTCTTAAGCCATATTTTCCACAATTTGTTTATTCTTCAAAAATACCTACAAAACACAGTAAAAACATAATATACACAATTAAGTTCTAACATTATAAAGAATTGAGAAAAAACAGATAGAAAAATATGTCTATCAATTAGTAGTTGAGTAGATGAGTAGTAGGTTGATCAACTGTCTGTTCGTCGTCAAACGAAGTATGGAACAATTACTAACAATTTTTCCAGCATGTCTACTTCACCACTACTCCACTATCGACACTTTCTACATGAGATAAGGTCAGGTGAACGGTTACAATAGCTATTATAAATAGATTTCTTAATCTATTGAATATAGAACAGAACAACACAAATCTAGCAACTTGATTTCCATACAACCTTCTCATTCACGCACAAAGAGTTGTTCATATATATTCACACATATCACATCCTGCAGAGTCTGATACTCTGACCTCAACCTTTCTCTCGCTTCCCTCCCTAAGACCAACCCTTCTTCTTCTCCTTTGTGACTGAAACAAAATTGGAATGGCCATATCTTGGTTTAGGCTAATTTTTCTCTGATTTTTATCTCTCGAACTCTAAAAGTACTTTCAACAATACAAATGTTTAAGCATTAGACGAACATTCATCTGCTCATCCCATTTTCCCCAATTTACCATCTAAATTCGTTTTCTCCTCAAACAAGATGCATTTATCCTCATCGTAGTATTTCACCCTACTAAAATGTCATATTTGTTCCACGATGACATGGTACCCACAATTCCCATCGCCATCAACATCGTCAGTGATTTAATGTACGGATGAAGAATATCAGGAACATCCACAAGTAATTTTCGTAAATGATATAGTTAGGTCGGTAAATGTTACCACTCTTATCTCTAGGGGATTTCATTAATCCTTTTTCCCTAAGAATGGTCTTCTTCTCACCACTTGATCGACTTATTTGTTTCATTTGAACTTCCGGTGAGTTTTGCTTCACAAAAATCTTAGGGAGAATCGTTGGAGCCTTTCCTTTGATATCAACTTTGATTGTTGAACTTTCTTGGAAGGAAGCTCCAGACCTTTTTGTTTAGCATCTCGGACGCTTGGTTCACCTAGGAACATTGTTATTCCCCTCTTTTTGTATGTAGGTATTACTTAAACTTCCTCCTCTCCATCCTCCTTATCCGAATACATTGCATTAGTGTGTTCGAAACTTGAAGGCTCTCTTTGCATTATTTTTTTCCATGTTTTCTTTTTCCTTAATTTTCTTGAAAATTTCGTAGGGAGCCTACCATTAACCTTCACATTAGAGGGTTCTTTAATATCGTCCCTAGTGTAGGGGTAGTTGAATTTCCTTAATCGGTGCATCTATTTTTCCTTTGTGTCGGTAATACTGAATCACATGTCTCAATAATATCTCGTCCCATAATGGTGTCGACAAACAGTATTCTGAGACCTTCATTTGGAGTAAGATGGAATGATAATTGCTTCCAAAAGGGTTAATATCTTCTATTGGGATCACATTATGTCGGTACATAGCCATCACATGCCGACAAGAGAGTTATACATGACATATTGGGACAAACACACTCTTCTCCCGTAATATTTCCTCCCGATCTTAACATCTCCACTTTGACCACCAATAGATCAATTATGCAATACGACATATAATATGTTATTTCTTTGAGCCAAGGTTTGTCCAAATGTATAACATGTTTTTTAGTTCGGATAAATTCAAATAAAACTTTGATTCTCTCGATATCACGAAGGAATTAGTCATGCATAGCTTCAAACACCGTAACAAACCCTTTATCACACCTATGGAGATTTAGCTTAAATAGGATGTGAGACGATTTAAGTGGATTTATTCATAGTGAAGATGTTTGTTGGTAAAAGAAAATACGAACTTATATTTATACGGTCCAACCAATTTGTAAACAAATACGGTACAACAAGTTGGTAATGTTGCCAATATTCGATCCACTAGTATCTTTGCATTTTATTTATATACATCTTCCATGATAGACCAAATCAAAGCATCTCACTCATTTTGAAAAGAAACAACCCATTTTATTTTATTAACTTTGTGGACTTTCTCGAATTTCTCTTTCGCTTTTCTTGTTTATCCACCGATAGTTTAAGTATCCTCTCCAATTTGTCTTTCTTTGGAGGTAGAATTATGGGCTTGAACTTAATTTGAATATTATTCCATACATGGAACGTGCAAAGACGGTTTTGTGCATTCGGAAAACCTTTCTTACGGCAGTCATTAATGCAACCTCTTTATCAATTATGATCACCCTAGGAATATAATCGTCTCAGTAGAATAACCTCACTTGTTTTAGTACCATAAGTAACTTGGTTTTGTATCGTCTCTAAAAAAAATGCAACGGTAAATGGCGACTTGTTAGATATTTATCCGATAAAGTTCAACAACAACATCTCATAATTGTTGGTTTCGTATGTACAATCTATTACAAGAACTTGATATGAGCATTGAGCCAATTGAACAAACTGGATGACCAACTAAAAGATGTCGCACTTCTCAATTCTCTTTATTATTGTGAAACATCATGTAGTTATGCTTCTTCCCCAAATACATTAACTGTTGCATAACTACTCTTCCTTGCCACTCCTCATTTATTAATTTTCCCTGGCATTATAGATGGTAGCCAATGAGGAGTGGTTATTTTTTTTTTCCTTTAAATTAATAGCCAAGGATATCAGTAGGTTTAACACGTTTACGACTATGCAAATCTACTTCCTCCAATTTTCTGAGAGTTAGCCTTGCGACAAAAAGATGATTCAGCAAATTGTTTGGTAGTTGATGGTTATGTCGACCTTCCACAACGGTCACGAACCATATATTTTCATCATTGAGATGAAACTGATGTTTGAAAGGGCAACTCGTCTTCTTTGTACTAACTTTATTCTTACTTTCGGTTATTCCCTTATACTCAAAACCCTTTCTCAAGTGACTTTTGTACTCCCATTACACTCTCAAGCCATTTGAATTTTATTGTCTCTCACTTGATTATTGTAAAATATTGCACACATCTGTTTCTTTCCCTACTCAAGAGCCCAACTCTTTACGTCGTTTCTATTTTCCCATGTCTATAAGGACCCAAAATATGAACAAAGTTAGAAAACTTCACGATACATTTCCAAATTTCCAAACACAAGTAGTATTAGTAACCTAACAAGTTGGTGGCATATTGAAGGTAAGTATCTTTTAACAATATTTAAGTGGGTGTAGGTTGATCATCGATGAATCGGTGAAGGTTCAGGCACGATCTACAAAAATAAAAAACCACAACGTTAGTCGAAGAAAAGCAAATATACTAAGCACATCGACTAGCTTTTAAGATTACAGACCTAGCTGTGTACAACAAGTTTACAATATATCGACCTAGTCGTATAAAATAATCACCCGTACACTACATTTTGTAGTCAAAGGATGTTCTACGGCTAATTCGATCATTCTACAGCCTAGCCGATTATATGGGAATTAAATAGCATTGAATGTTATCTAGGTCAAAAAATATGAAACCTATCCGATTAATTAATCTGCCAAAAACATGCCAACATGCCAACTTGTAACAAATCAACTACATTCAATTTGAAATATTCATGATTTCTATCGATTAAAAACACCAAAAATGCCATTCTAGCTAATTTAAAGGTGTACTTGATTATTTTCAGCATTTGTTTATTCATTTTGTTAGTTTGATTCTCCATTTTATCCATATGATTCTTGAGTTTCACTTTGAGATAGGGTTAAAGTACTTGGATGATTTAAATAATCATCTATAACTAAATCAGTGTCAAGGGATATTTATATTCTCTATATTGAGAGATAAAGATTCACCTATTTCAAAGTTTTGATTAGAACCATTTTTTTTTTTTTTTTTGTAAGAAAATCAAAATCTATGGCTTTCAAATCTTTTCTTCACTTTCTTCTTCCCTCTAAAAATTTATAAGTCTAACTAATTAAATTTAGTAACTAATTGGTCGATTGAAAGGAGATTTCTATGTGATGACTTGATATCACTTTTGTCCGTCACGCCACCTTGTTTTTTGATTTAATTGAATTGAAATTAATCGTTCTTTTCTAAAATTAATTTAATAATTATATATTTATTACCCCCGACTGTTGTTAAATAAAATCACTTCGATCAAACATCAAATTGATTGTCAATCATTTCAAGAAAAAAAAAACCAAAAAACCGTGGTGTAATCTATTTTTTATAACTTCGTTCAATTAGATCAAATTGAATCAAAATTGATCATCTTTTTTCGAAATTGGTTTCATATTCAAAGAATTGGGCCAATTATATTTAAACTCCTTCATATCAAATGAATTCGATCAGTTTCACCTTCAATTGCTTCAAATTAAAATAAATTTGAAAAGCGTAGTGTAAAAAAACTATGGTGTAAAAAAAACACAGTTAGGAATGGATATATAAGTTCGTAATATGTTTTACATCATAAAATAGAATTAATTAGTTAAAATTAACTCGAATCAAATTCGATCGACTTTTCGGTCGACCCCCCACCGCGGGCGGTCATCTAATTTAAGTTAAATCTCACTAACCTATTTTAACATGTAACACTCAATTAACTAATCTAATCGAAATGATTCAAGCTTAATCTAGTAAAGGTAATTTAGACATTATTAAAAGTATTTGGATTAAGGATTTTTTATTTTACTTCAAAATTCTAGCAACTCCTTTAAAATTAGGGGTGTAAATTTTATCCGGTAGCTCAAGGCCCAATACCGACCGTCCTTACCCATAAAATTCCATGGGATATCCGTGGCCCGTTACGGGCAAAAGCCAGGAGTTGAATTTCCTTGTCCTGTCCTATACCCGGCCTATTAGCCCGTCAATTCTACACGTCCTAGTTTCCGTTAAGACTTTCCATTTACTTGGCTTAATTGCTCATTTTCAATTTTCATCATATGTTAAAAAAATATAATTTATAAAATTATAACATACTGAATAACCAAACTAGCCATATATTCTTTCGATAAAAAAATTATTTTACTAAATACATTGCAAAAATCTACGGATTCATTTACATGATTCAATTTTGAAAAAATTTAATTATTATTTTAGTTTATAATTATGTAATTTTTTCTTTTTTTAAAATTAAAATATTTTTTAATATATATTTAAAACCCGTCCGGCCCTGCCCTACCCGTTCAAACCCAAATTATTAAATAGGTTTGGACAGGCTATAGACACTTTATTTTATTGCAAATCCCTGTCGTCCGATCCATTTGATTTAACGATTACGTTGTCCAGCCCGGCCAAACTTACACCCCTATTTAAAATACGTGCAGTTCTAAAAACCGGTTTCCATTAAAGTGAACCAACACGATCTCAATAAAAATTAAAAAATACACATAAATACTTAGAAAGCTGTTAAACTTTAAACAGAGAGAGATCATCCAACAAGATCTAATAAGCTCATATACTTACAAAGAGGCCTGAATACATACTTAATTTGATACTTAAAACCATTTCTTCAACGTATAGAAGTGCCAAAGAAAACAAATATATAAACATTTTATTACCAGACTATATTTTGCATACTAGGAGGAGCGTCTGATGATGGTATGATCCTGATAACAAGTCCAGGAAAAACATCATCAGGATCATGAATATGTGGATTTCTTTCAACTATATATGGATCTCCACACTTATTGTTTATGCCAAAATTCACATTAACATCAACAAGCAATGATTTGATGATCAAAACAGTAAACAGAAAGATTTTTACTTACAATTTGATACATAGAATCCTCTTTTAAATCAATTAATGAGAAATTTTTTAATAATCCATTCATTTGTAGATCATAAATCTGATCAAATTACAGTCACAAATCCATCATCTTTTGAATCAAGAAAATGAATAATGATAGTGGAATTTATAAATTCTATCTTACACAATGTATACATACCTAATGATCTTTTTCCCTTTTTCTCTGATTATTCTTCCTTAGTCTTTTCTTCACTTCAATTTTCCGACCCCCTCTCCGTTGAATGATTTCTTTTATTTATAGATTATCTAATGGGTGCCACTTGTCCCGATACCTTCTATCATTCTCCTTATTATCTTTGGATCGGGATAACTGTATGGTTGACAGGTCATACTCTTTACAATTTGGTCTGTTACCTTGTATGATTAACACGTACTTCGTTCTCTGAAAATCATCTTTGTCCCGAACCTAGGTGTCAGTCATGCGGTGAAAGTAAATAAATTAATTATTGCCTTTACTTTCCCGTTCCATGTTCTTTATTACTCTTACTTTCCCGTTTCAGTTTCATCATTATTCTTACTTTCCCGATTAACAAGCATTTAATGCTAGCTGTTTCGAACAATGTGATACTACTTTCCCGATCCTATGTGTCAAACATGCAGGGATTCACTCAGTCTTTCACATCTGTCCTGTTTCGATCCTTTAATACGGCTTTGATTGTGTGCTTCTCGTTCTTCTTTAATTCACTGACTCTTTCTTTAATCGTTTTACACGTGTCGTCCTTGTTTTATTTCCCAACAACTTGCCCCCTTATTCTTCTTTTTTTAAAAACTTTTAACGGTCGATCCCATGTTTTGAAAAAAGTAGAAGAATAATTATTACCTTTCGTTTTACCATTACTTCTTTTCGCAGGTTATGCGGATTTTTCGCAGGCAATAACTTCTTATTATCACGTTTGTGTCAGTTACCTTTTTTCGAGGAAATCAAATCTTTGCATTGATTAACTCCTTTTCTAATTGTGACGGTTTCTATTCTTTCCTTTAAATACGATACCGTTTTTTCCACTTCTGTCTTTACCTCTTAAAGTCGCTGCTCTTTATCTTCCTTGAATTTTTCAAATACTTTCATTCTCCCAACTGTTCAGGAGCTTTTTGCATCAATCGCACTGATTTTACCTTTGATCAAGTAACTGTTTATCTTCTTTCTCTAGGTAAGCTGAAGATTTTAATCTCGAGTATCTTACTTTAATATGTATTCATGATTAACTTTTGATAAATATGATTGAACTGATGATTGCTTTTGATGATTGTTTCTTT
Source organism: Papaver californicum (assembly GCA_023531435.1). Taxonomy (NCBI): domain Eukaryota; kingdom Viridiplantae; phylum Streptophyta; class Magnoliopsida; order Ranunculales; family Papaveraceae; genus Papaver; species Papaver californicum. The sequence goes on from JAJJMC010022854.1 coordinate 5,814,404, forward strand.
ATGATTTATGATGATTCCTTCACACATTGATCTTTTGAAATTTTCTTTTCAGATAAAATATTATGTCTTCCAGAAATCCCAATGTTGCTGGTGATCACCAAGAATCCGGAAGATCTTCAAGAGTTAGTACTTCTCGATATGCTGTGTCTCGGTCTGTTCGTCATCCATCTCCTGAGGCTTCTACAGCCGCTAATCCTGCCCCCAGAAATAAACGGGCTCATGCGACTTATAGTTACCGGTCGATGAACATTGAGGTTTTTAAGAGAAGACATGATCTTGGAGGATTTAAAGTCTCATTCTATGACAAAAATACTGACGTACTAACTTTAGGAGCGATGCAAAGCTTTAACTATTCTCCCAATAGTTTACTAATTTCTGCTGGTGCTTTAGAGGCCGGACTTCGTCTCCCATTATATGAAGAAGAAAATCCTTTTCAATATGAAGTCCTTGCAACTCGTGGTGATTCTCCTCATGGACTTGCTCGATCCATTACTCAATACAATGGAAATTGGTGGCGTATCTTTGATGAGTGTAGCCTCCGAAGTGAAGGGAGTACTAATTTTACTTGCTACGTTCCAGATTTTACAGAACGTAGCAGTTATACCGTTGAAAATTTTCGTACTACATATGGAGATTGCATTACTAACAGGAATTACGTGAAGTGGAGCGTTAGCCCTGTTCGCAAGTGTCTTTTTGGATTTCCCTTATTATATGAGGTCGATGATCCCAAAATCAAATTTATTCCCCATACCAAACTTGATTTTCCCACAAAAGAAAGAATTCGCTAGAATCATGACTATAAATGGTATCGCACTCCAATTGTAATTGAAGGTCCTTGGATTTTCGGTAACATCTCCAAAGATGAAATTCAAGAACTTCGTAATCGTTTCCCAAGCTATTGTCCTTGGCGGTTAAATTTTGAGGACTACAACTTTGATTATAAGGTTCGTATTATTCTTTATTTCAATATTGTCCCGAACTACCATTGAATTTTTTCTTACGAGACAAATGTTTGTGTTTCAGGTTGAACCCGATTCTGAACTTCACACCGATGTTCCTCCTCCTCGCCCAAGTCTTGGTATTCAGATCGTTGAAGGTAGGCAAAGAGTTGAGGAAAAGGTTATTGAAGGTAAGGGAAACGAAAATTGGTTTTCCCTGAAAAGAAGAAGAAAAAACTGAAAAGACCATTGTACCCTTCCGAAGTAGAGGAAGGGGAAATTAGAGATTGCTTTGTTGAGGGGAACAACAGTCCGCTCTTATCACTGTTGCGGGACAGGACGTTGAAGGTTCGGTGCGAGCAGAAGTTTCAGGACAGCACGTTATCATCAATGTTGTTCCTGTTAGCGTGGGGGAACCAATTCTTTCTTCGGATCAGCCTTCAATAGCCCAATCCATTTATGAAACTGTTTCTACCACCGCTGCTCCCACCGTCATCTATGATTCCTTTTCTCCTCTTCCTTTTAACTTTGACATAGAGCCAATTGCTCCAAGTAGTGGTACAATAACAGTTTTTACTGGATTACCTCAAGAAGAAGCAGATGATATTGTTATTGAAGAAGAAAATATGGAAGAAGTGAACGAAGCTGTTACCGTTGAAGAAAATACTGAAAAAGAAAATGTTGTTGTTGATGTTGTTGTGGAAGAACAGAGAAATAAAATTTCTGAAGAATCGAATGTTGAAATCATAGCTCCTAGCACTTCAGCTATAGATGTCCCTAATGTCCCGAGCCTCCTTGTGGATGAAAATGCTTTTGGAGTCATTCATAAATCAAATGCACCCATCGGGACATTAGTTCAATCTGCCGCTCATGCTGATAGTGTCGATATTGACATGCCGGATGCTGAACCTTCTATTCCATTGTCCTTCTATGAAGTAGATGAGGGAATCACTCTTGATGGTGAAGAAGATGAAGCCTTTGAGTGGTTTGTTTCTAAAGGATTTCTGAATACTTCCGCATATCACGATCCATCGAAATCTGATAGTTCTTCAATGGCTAAGCTGCGGACTTCATTCGGTGCTGTTCCTCTGGAGAATACTCGAGACGCTTGGTTCGAAAGCGAGTATTTCGATCAATCATACCCACTCAGTCTTCCTACTTCTTTAAATGAAGTTCTGACTGTTGCAGAGGGTCCATCATATTCTTTTCCGCAGCAAGCTCTTGTTCAGCTTAAATATGGTATCGATTGCACATTTGCAGCGTACAAGTTTTATAAGGCTCGGTCCATAATGATGGAGATGATGCTCAAGAATGAAGCAACGAAGGCGAAGCGCGGAAATAAAAATTTGCAGCAAGAAATTGAAAATCTCAAGCAGCAAAACAACTGTCTTCAACAACAATTTCAACAACAACAAGAGCAACAACAACAGCAACAGCAACAACTTCAAAATTTTGAGGATCAAAATCAAAAGCTTCAAGATCAGAATCAAGGTTCGTTCCTCACCTCTTGATTCGTATCATATTTCGGGTTCGTACCTCTATAGGTTAGATCGTACTTATTTTGGGTACAAACCTATAGTTCGTACCACACATATATTATTATTATTTATTTATTTTATTTATTTAATTATTTTTTTTGAAGATTTGCAATTCTTTTATGGAATCAGTGGGAGACTTGGAATCCCTGTTTAGGTTCCAGCGTAGGATGACTCAGTTGAACAATCATGCAAGAGAAGTAAATATGGATATGGAACTGGTTAAGGGGAAATTAGCACAGTTGTCTGATAGTATTGAGTTGAATACTTGGAGACGTAATAGAGATGAGTCCAAATATCAGGAAGCTCTGAAAACTTTTTAACCCTTAAAGAAGCAGAGTTTAAGTCTGTAGCTAGAGGTATATGCTTGAGTTACATGCTTGTTTTATTGAAGGTATTATATGGTTTATCTGATATTCATTCTGGTTTTTAGTGCTAGAAAAGAAGGTCAACGAAGCCAATGGACGAGCAACAGTAGCAGGAGCTGAACTCAATATCACAAATAACACGATAGCAAATATTACTGAAGAGTTGAAGACTTCGGAGAAAAACGTGGCTCTGAGTGTAATAAAGCTTCGGGATTTGCAATCTCAGTTGAATGCTGAAACTTCAAAACGCGAAGCTCATGAACAGGAAATTATAAAAGTACAATCAAGATATGATGAGCTATTAAAGGAATTAAATGCTGAAAAAGAAAAGGTAGAAAAGGATCAGCAAAAAATTAAAGATCTTCAATCAGAAATTGATTACATGCATGCTTATATCATCTGGGTAAGACAAGATGCCAAGGCAAAAATTGCAATGTCATTTAATTCTTCCTTGGATCGTGCTCAAGCCGATCCTTCTGTTTTGAATGGTCGTGCTAACCGTACCGATGGTTCCTCCTCAACCGTCCCGACGGTCCATCTCTGAAGCCTAGTTGTACTTGTTCTTTACTCTAATGCTCATAGCTTCATCTTTTGATGTTCTTTTCTTGTATCCCTATCATTTGTTATTTTGAAGTTTGACTTACTGTAGTTGAAAACAACATTTTGTGATTTTCCACTTTTGTGCTTGAATGTACTCTGAATATTGTCCCTGCATAAGATATGATATTTATGAAATATTTAGGTTAATCATATTGTTTCATGATTACAATGGATCGAAGTATATATACATCAAAACATGTAATTCGAGATCCCACACATACGAAACAAACCCGGGCCAGGGGTAAGATACAGGGTTGGTCCCGAACGTACTCTGAAAATGATAACCATAAATTAGGTATTCCTTCTTTATTAGAATCTCATAATTATTAAAATTCTATAAGGACATTTACCTTTTTGTTTATATTACGATTGTATCGCTAATCGTAAGCGCTTTCCAGAAAATGATGTTCCTGGAGTAATTGAATCTTGATTATGTCGCCAATCGTAGCGTTTTCCAGAATAAGGTGTTCCTGGATTTAAATTTTGATTATGTCGCCAATCGTAGCGTTTTCCAGAATAAGATGTTCTTGGATTTGAATTTTGATTATGTCGCCAATCGTAGCGTTTTCCAGAATAAGATGTCCCTGGAATTGATTCTTATTTTAAGTATAAACTCACAAAGAATTTTATTGTTAGATAAAGTATTGAATAAAGACTTTAATACATGTGTTGGCCACCATAATTGTGCTATTAATTATGGATAATAAAGCTTTAAGTATTGTGCATTCCAAGGATGTTGTAAGATGTCTCCTTGCATATTTCGGAGATAGTACGATCCCTGTCCCGCTGATGCTTGTATTACATACGGACCGTCCCATGTTGGTGCGAACTTTCCAGCACTTTTGTCCCGATGGTATTCTGGGATTTGTCGTAAAATGTATTGTCCTTGGACAAAGTTTCGTGATTTGACCCTTTTGTGATAATCCCGTGCCAACCTTCTTTGATAATTCTCCATTTTCTGGAGTGCCACTTCTCTTTTTTCTTCCAAATCATCCAACTTTTGTAACATTAGATCCTTATTTAGATTTTTCTCCCATGCTTCTGTTCTAGTCGTTAGTAGAATGACTTCTGTTGGTATGACTGCTTCTGTCCATATGTAAGAAGGAAAGGTGACTCTCCAGTGGATTCTTTCCTTGTGGTGCGATACGCCTATAATGTATTATGCAACTGTTCACACCAACGTTTGTAATACCCATCCAATGTCTTCTTCAGATTTATTGTAATTGTTTTATTTGTGGATTCAGCTTGTCCATTAGGGATAAAATGGTGTGGAGTTGTGTTTCTGAATGTTATATGCTTCAAATAGCATATCAATGTTCTTTCCTTGAAATTGTTGTCCATTATCAGAAACTAAGGCTGCTGGAATCCCAAATCTACAGATGATATTTTCAAATAAAAATGTGAACACATCGGATTCTCTGATCCGAGCTAATGCTTTAGCTTCTACCCACTTGGTGAAATAATCGGTAGCCACTATTAAATATTTTCTCTTTTTTGTCCCTTCAACTAATGGACCAACAATATCTACCCCCCATTTCACGAATGTCCATGGACTGAGTACAGAATTAAGTTCTGTGGCAGGTGCTTTGATTTTTTTTTGTGAATCGTTGGCATTCTTCACACCTTCGTACCATGTTTTCTGAGTCCTTAAGCATGGATATCCAATAATAGCCTTGGCTTTTAGCTTTTAATGCGAGTGAACGCCTTCCAATGTGGTTTCCCGCATCTCCATAATGTATTTCTTTGAGTATCTGTATTCCTTCCTTTTGTGATAAGCATCGGGATAATGGCCCGAGGAATGATTTACGATACAAAATTCCATCCCGAAGCTGGTAATTATCTGATTTGAGTTGAATTTTTCTTGCTTCTTTAGAATTGGAAGGCAATATGTTATCTTGTAGATATTGATGAATTGGAATCCTCCAATCTGGTTCACTTGGTTGATCATCTACTTGTTGAGGCATAGATGGGGCATTTTGTATTGCTGGATCATTAATTTCTTCTGTCACATTTCCTTCTATGTTATGAAGTGCTTTTATCTGAATAAATGGTTCATATATTCTTCCGACTTTTATTGCCGTGATATTAGGATCGTTTACCATGGAGGAAATGAATGCCAACGTATCAGCATGTCGGTTTTTGTCTCGGGACAGATGCCGAAAAACAATGTTTGGGATGTGATTTGCTAAGGTTTGAACAAGGCTTTTTATATTGTACTAAATATTCATCATGCGTTTGATATTTTAATTCGACTTGTCGAATTACCAACTGTGAATCACTTGTGAGTCGAACATTGCTGATTCCTAGCTCGATGATGAGTTTTAAAGCATTAACAACAGCTTCATATTCTACTATATTGTTTGTATGTTCTTCAAACTCAAGACGGAATGAATGTGTCATTCGTCCTCCCATTGGTGCTGTAATTACAATGCCAATTCATGCTCCTTCCTTGTTTCGGGACCCATCAACAAAGACTTACCACCTTTGAGAATTTGCTGAGTTCAGAATATCTTGTGGGTCCTCTTCCTCGCATCCTGGTAATCCTTTAACATAGATGAAAAGCAAATTATTAAAGTGATGGAAATTTTAGTAAAAAAGTTTTAGATAAGTTAATCTCTGTTTTTCCATTTATCGAACCTTGAATTTCATATTCTTCTTCAATCGGGAAATCCGCGAGGAAGTCAGCTAAAACTTGAGATTTTTGTGCAGTTTGCAATTCATAAATGATGTTGAATTGTTCTAGCTGAGCGTTCCATTTTGCGATTCTCCCTACCTTGCCTGTATTCTTTAATACTGATTGTAACGGCGCCTTGCTCGGGACACGAACATAATGTGTGAGAAAATAAGTACGTAACTTCTGAGTGGCAAAGACCAATGATAAAATGAGTTGTTCGATTTTAGTGTAATTTCTTTCTACTGAATTTAGGGTCTTCCTGATGTAATATATTGGTTTTTCTATTTTCTCATTAGTACGTACCATCACTGCACTGATTGCATCTTCTGTTGCCGCTATGTACAAAGTTAATATTTCTTCAGGCTCCGGTTTTTGTAGTGCTGGTAATGTAGCCAGATGCATTTTTATGTTTTGGAAAGCCTGTTCACATCGATCGTTCCAATCAAATTTATTTTTCTTTTTGAGTATTTCAAAGAAAGGCTTGCACCGTTCTGACGATCTTGCAATAAACCTGCTTAAAGCAGCCAAGCATCCATTTAATTTCTGTACACTTTTAATGCTGTTAGGTGATGGCATATCTGTTTTTTCTTGAATCTTTGTCGGATCAACTTCAATTCCATTTTTTGTAACCAAGTAACCCAAAAAACGTCCCGATGTAACACCAAAAGTACACTTTTCCGGATTGACTTTCATCTTGTATTTTCGTAACGCACCAAAAATTTCAATGAGATCTTGTAGATGATTGATAGGTAATTTGTTTTTTACCAACATATCATCCACATAAACTTCCAAAAATTTTCCGATCCAGGGTTTGAATATTGCATCAACCAGCCGTTGATATGTTGCTCCCGCATTTCGTAATCCAAACGGCATCCTAGTATAACAATACAACCCTCGTGGAGTGAAAAATGCCGTATGTTCTTGATCAGCTTCAGCAAGTGCAATCTGGTTGTACCCCGACTGACCATCTATAAAGGATAACATCTCATGGCCTTCTACAACATCTACCAATTGATCAATGTTGGGAAGTGGATAACTATCTTTCGGACATGCCTTATTTAAGTTGGTGAAGTCATACAGATTCTTACTCCATCGTTATTTTTTGGAACGATCACCATATTAGAAATCCACATCGGATATCGTACTTCACGAATGAATCCTGCATTTAAAAGTTTTGTTAATTCTTTTTCTACTGGATCATGATACTCCGGTGCAACCTTTCGTATTCGTTGTCGAAATGGTATAGCATCGGGAGTTCGGGACGTATTTTTAATTCATGTTGTACAATATTTGGATCTATTCCGGGCATGTCTTCCATCTTCCATGCAAATATATCTACAAAATCACGAAGTAGCTTGATTAAATTTTGCTCCATATCTTCTTTCATTAATGTTCCAATCCTCACTTGTTTAGGCCATTCTGAAATTCCAATATTTATAATTTTAGTTTCTTCTACAGAAGTGAAAATTGGTTTTGGATTACCGATCGAAGTTGGAGTTCCCTTTAATTGCTATGAGGATCCTTTGAACTGCTGATTTGTTGAATTTTCTTGATTCTTACTACTTTCTCCCAACTCATTAGTTGCCTTTTGTTCGATGTTTCTTTTCAAGTATTGATCTATCTCCTCTTCTTTTGCTTTGATTTTACGGTCTTTCTTCCTTTCCCGTTGTTGTCGTTCCCGTTCTTCATGCATTCTTACCTCTGCTATTATACAAAACTTCGCATCATCTTGATCTCCCTTGATCTCCATTTCTCCTTGTGGTGTTGGAAACCGCAAATATTGATGATAAGTTGAAATCACACCTTTCAGCTGGTGTACCCATTGTCTCCCGATTATTGCATTATACGAGGATGGAGCATCTACCACGCTGAACCTTGTCAAGATGTTAATCGGTCCAGCAGATACTTGCAAATCAATATCTCCTTCGGGTTTCGAAGCCATTCCATTGAACCCATAAATAACATATCGAGACGGGATTAATTGATCTTTTTTGAGTCCCATTTTACAAAATGTGTCATGAAACAACACATTTAAGAACTGCCCCCATCTAACAGAATTTTTCTAACGTTCCATCCGGACATTAGCAACGTAAGAACCAAAGGATCATTATGCATTTCAATTTCTTGATTTACTTCCTGTGTCGAGAATTAAAGGGGGTGCCATCCAGTCTTCCCATGCTTCTGCTATCCTTCCTGCCACTCTAAAAATTTCATGGTCCCGAACCCTCTTGCATAACTTTTTATTAATTGCAGCATTCATATCTGTATCTCTTTCTTCTGAAAATGATATCATATCAATAATGTTCTCGTTATATGGGATATGCACTGCCTTGCCTTTGTCTGGTCTTGCTATTGGTTTGGTCCTTTGAATATATTCTTTCAACTCTCCTGCATCGATCATCTTTTGTACCAACATGATAAAATTCCTACAATTATCTGTTGTGTGCCCTTTATAACAGTAGTACTCACAATAATCTTTCGAACGTTCTGTGAACTCAGGCTGATTTCCTTTTGATGGTGGCCACTGAAAATCTGGTTTATTTTTATGATTTCGAACAACTCAGAATATGATATGTTGAGTTTTGTGAAAACTTTCTCTTGAAATCGCTGCATAAAATTTTTATTATCCCCTTGCCGTGGGCGCTTTGATTCCCTTGGTTCAGATTTATGAGGGAACTTCTTTTTTTGTTCTAGTGATACTTCGATTGAATTTTTCCTTTTCATATCTCTTTGATTTCGTGAATTACTTCTTGGACCCTGTTCCTGCACATCTTGCAGTCTTGCACATGTTTATATTATCTCCCTGAGCTGTCCCTCGGTCTTGGGATTGTTACGATGGATTTCAATAAAAAGCTGACATCTCCGGTCAGCGATTCCCCACTTGTAATGATTAATCGTTGTACTTGAGTCGACATCTCCAATTGCTTGACAAACTGTATGTCATCGGGTTGTATAAGACCGGATTGTTTCTTCTGGCCACGATGTGAGGGAATATAATCTGTCTACTCCCGAATCAACGGGCTTGTTGTACATGTAAGCTTCGAGAGATTTCCTCACTAATTGTGAATAACATTCAATGGAACTCTCTGGCAATCTATCATACCATAACAATGATGAACCTGTCAAACTTGAAGGGAAGCATCGGCACATTATTGCTTCGTGTCCGTCCCATCGTGACATCACTCGATTATAATACTTTAAATGTGAGGTCGGGTCCTTCATACCATCATAACATTCAAATACAGGGATATTGTATTCTCTGGGCAATGGAACACATGTCAATCGCTGAGCCAGCGGTGTTCGTTTGGCTTCTTTCAACACCTCTTAAATTCTTCCTCCTTCTTTATTTTTTAATCCTTTTATCTCTTCTTTCATTTGCTCCATAGCTTCCATACAATTTTGCCATTGCGCTCATTGAATATCTTGATTCTCCCGTTGCCTCCTAGCCCGTGATGATGATCCTGCTATCACCATTCTCTGGTCTTGATTTTCTGTTTCATTTCTGAGTGCACGTCTTCCAAAAATTACTCCTTGATTTCATGACCCTGTTGCTGCTTGTCTTTCCTCACGTTGAATCGCGTTTTTTAAGGCTTGATTTTCTCTGGTCAATGATTCGATCCGATCGTGACTGGCCCTTTGTTCTCTTCTTATTTCATCCATTTCTTTCATCAGATTTTGAAGATAATTTACATCATTTCTTGAATTCTCATGATGTGACAACTGATTTTGAGATATGGTATTTGGTGTTAATTCATGGATAGGTGAATGATTTCCTACATCACTCTGTTGTTGTTCTGGTTCACTCTCAACTTCCCTTTGGCTGTAACTTTGTCTGTCGTTACTGTCTTGGTTTCCAGAGCCTGCTTCTTGAGACATATTTCTTTTGGATTCCTTGTTTCTTGATTATTTGTTTTCTTCCCTTGAATTCTAATGATCTTTTAAAAGTTAGCCAAATAATCTCTTAACAGATTATTTAATAAAGAAAGTGACAAAAAACTAGTTTTCTGATCTTCTAAAAATATGTTTATACTTTTAGGAAAATAATTTGTATTATTTACCATGAATCTTTTAAAACGCATAAAATAGGACATCAAACATTTTAACAGATTCATTCAAACTTAAAAGTTTTTCTTTTCAATGAGATACAATTTCCATTTTTCATATCACATAAAGGTTATTATGCAGAAAAAATCACTTGCTGGGAAAAGTTAAATTAAACCAGAATGTTGCATAAAACTACCAAATTCTTTATACTAAATTTCTTTACCTTTGAAATACATATATAACAAATAAATCGATTTTCCATGAACAGGTAGGATAAATCCTTTAACCCACTCCCTGTTTCTAGCGCCAAATTGTTTATGCCAAAATTCCCATTGACATCAACAAGCAATGATTTGATGATCAAAACAGTAAACAGAAAGATTTTTACTTACAATTTGTTACATAGAATCTTCTTTTAAATCAATTAATGAGAAAATTTTTAATAATCCATTCATTTATAGATCATAAATCTAATCAAATTACAATCACAAATCCATCATCTTTTGAATCAAGAAAATGAATCATGATAGTGGAATTTATAAATTCTATCTTACACAATGTATACATACCTAATGATCTTTTCCCCTTTTTCTCTGATTATTCTTCCTTAGTCTTTTCTTCAATTCAATTTTCCGACCCCCTCTCCGTTGAATGATTTCTTCTATTTATAGATTATCTAATGGGTCCCACTTATCCGATACCTTCTATCGTTCTCCTTATTATCTTTGGATCGGGATAACTGTATGGTTGACAGGTCATACTCTTTACAATTTGGTCCGTTACCTTGTATGATTAACACGTACTTCGTTCTCTGAAAATCATCTTTGCCCAGAACCTAGGTGTCAGTCATGCGGTGAAAGTAAATAAAGTAATTATTGCCTTTACTTTCCCGTTCCATGTTCTTTATTACTCTTACTTTCCCGTTCCAGTTTCATCATTATTCTTACTTTCCCGATTAACAAGCATTTAATGCTAGTTGTTTCGAACAATGTGATACTACTTTCCTGATCCTATGTGTCAAACATGCAGGGATTCACTCAGTCTTTCACATATGTCCTGTTTCGATCCTTTAATACGGCTTTGATTGTGTGCTTCTCGTTCTTCTTTAATTCACTGACTCTTTCTTTAATCGTTTTACACGTGTCGTCCTTGTTTTATTTCCCAACACTTATTACTAATTGTATTAAGGTCTCACCTTCACCAACCATATAGATTTCTTCACACGGTCTATTATTACCATCAATCGAGAAATGATTACTAATAATAATATCATTTCCGTTTCCACTACTACTCATCCCCATCTCATCATCATGACCATGATCATGATCAGTAGAAATAGAAGTAATCTCCTTGAAAGCAGTTACTAAGATTAGACATACTAATAATAGAGCACACCACCATGATACTTCATCAGTTATCCTTTTTTTTTTTGATCAATCAAGAGGAATTTCATTAAAGAGAGAAGGTATTTAATAGGAGTACCTCAACCCAATGAATACAACGGAAACTGACAAAGGGAAAAAACCGAAAAAGAAGTCGCAACCCTAAGTGACTAGCTACAAAGTTAAGGAGGACGAAATAAAGAGTCTCATAAGGCTATTACCATATTTTCCGTTAGACCTAGCATTCTTGTATTTGCTTCGGCCCAAAAGAACGCTTGAAGTTTACGTTTATAATGAGACTTCCCAAATGTTTCTTTTTGTTTTGGAAAACCCTTGCGTTTCGCTCCTTTCATATACACCACCAAATTGAGACAGGGACGTTTCTCCAAATTCTATTTGAGTCTTTCGTCTCCCCAATTAGAATTCCAAGACTTTACATTTAGTGTGATATTAGAAGTATAATTCCAATATCCCCTAAACCCTTCTACAAAGTAAACCCATATTCGTCATATCCTCCAACAATCATAGAATAAGTGTGCGCTAGTCTCATCGTTTTCATCACAAAAAAAACAAATACTAGATACTTCCATTCCCCTTCTTAGAAGCTTATCCTTTGTCATTATCCTATCATGAGAGAGTAACCAAAGAAAGAAATTGATTTTGCAAGGGTAGTCCCGGCTCTAAACAATCTCGGGAGAGTTATTTGGGTCATCTTACTCTTCTTCACTCCTATTACCATCCTTGACCGTATAATGGCCATGCACATTTCCAACCCAAATTCGGCTATCCGAAACACCTTCTTGAATAGAAAAGGATATGAGAAGATTAGAAATGGTTGAAACTTCACGAGAGATGGAAAGAGAGTATCTTCTTCGAGACATAAACTTCCATCGTATACTATCGTCTACCACTTCATACATACGATCCACCACAAACTCCTTGGTCCTTGAGGCTTCATAAGCCAAAGGAAACATATCGCATAACCTTCCTTCGTCAAGCCAAGAGTCTTTCCCTCGCCAATTTTGAATCTATTTTTTTTTTTGAAATCGTCAAGCTCTTTATAGATATTAAACCAAAGACTACCTCATTTGGATCCCTTAAGTTGGAGAGTTTCCCAACCGGTTGAAGTTTCACCGAACTTTTCCATTATGATCTTCCTCCATAACGCGTCTTTCTCTACTCCAAAGCGCCACCACCATTTTTTTTAGCAAAGCCGAGTTCACTTGCTTGGTTCTTCTTATACCAAGACCACCTTTTTTCTTCGGTTTTGCAACCAAATTCCAACCAACATTGTGAATTCTTTTATTATTTGCATCATCATCCCACAAAAAATTCCTCACAACTTTATCTAGTTTCTTGGTAATGGAGCAAGGGGCAAGAAAAAGGGAGAGGTAGTAAATAGGTAAAATCGCTAGGACGCTTTTAATGAGAGTTAACTTACCTCCTCTTGCTATTGTTTTTCCGTTCCAAGAAGTAATTCTTTTCACACAAGCTTCAAGTGTTTTCCCACTTTTGGGAGCCTCCTACCTTATCTCCCAAAGGAAGACCAAGGTAGATACTAGGGAAGTTTGCATATTTGCACCCCAACATGTTTGCATAATTTTCGGCTCCCTCTTCGACCGTAATTCCGTACAAACTACTCTTGGAGAAATTAATCTTCAAGACCGAAGTTACTTCAAAGCAAAGGAATCGACTTGTTCATCCTTAGCATCTAGGAATATAATAGTATCATTGGAAAATTGCAAATGATTTATTTTTGTTCCTCCCTCCTTGACCGAGAACCCCGATATTTGATCAAGTTCTTGTGCTTTGTTCAACATGCAACTTAAAACGTCGCCGAAAATTGTAAACAGAAAGAGAGATAGTGGATCTCCTTGTCGAATCCCTTTTCACTACCAAAATAACCGTGGGACGAACCATTAACAAAAACTGAGAACTTTGAGAAAATTAAGCAATTTCTAATCCAAGCTCTCCAAACACCTCCAAACCCCATCTTGAAAAGAACTTCATTTAAAAAATTCCAATTTATATTATCAAAAGCCTTCTCAAAATCAAGCTTGCAAACCAACCCCGAAATATTTTGACTAAGTCTAGAGTCAACGCATTCATTTGCTATTACAACACCATCAAAAATTTGACTTCCCTTAATAAAACTTGATTGAGAAGGAGATATTAGAGAAGGAAGGAAAACCTTTAGACGCTCCGCCAAGACTTTTGAAACAATTTTGTACACACTCCCATTGAGGCTAATTGGTCGGAAATCTTTTACTTCTTCTACACCCGGCTTCCTAGGAATGAGGGCGATAAAATTATTTTTCAAAGACGAATGAAGAACATTGTGGCTATGAAATTCCTTAAAAATCTTCATCAAATATTCTTTAAGGAAGTCCCAACAAACAATGAAAAACTTCATGGGGTAACCATCCGGTCCCGGTGCGCGATCAATTCCCAACCCTTTAATGGCATTCTTCACTTCCTCTTCACTAAAATTTCTCTCCAACCAAATACAAGCATTCTCATCAATACACTTTAGGCACATATTTTTGATGCTCGGGCGATTGTTTGAGATTTCCTTGAAAGCGGATTCAAATGATTTGCAATTCCCATCTTAATTGCTTCTTTATTTCCGCTCCAATGCCCATTGATTCTAAGGTTGTTGATGTTGTTATGAGCTCTATGACCCTTTACCACAAGATGAAAGTGTTTGGTGTTTCGATCTTCGTCTCTAAAGTATCTAATTCTAGATTTTTGTCTCAACATAATACTTTGCCAACGATGAGCCAAATCAAAATTCACTTTTGCCGTCACAAGCATGTCTTCTTCTTCTACGGAGAGACCCCTACCATCATCAAGATCATCTAATTCTTTTAACTTGGTGAGATCCGTGTCTAAAGCCCTATCGATACACCCAAACACTTCTTTGTTCCACACTTTCAACTTCCCGTTTAGAGCGTTTAGCTTCTTAACAAAGCATTCGCGGCCGTACCTACAAAAGAAAAGGATTCCCACCAATCTTTCATTAGGGGAGTTAGGTTAGTGCCCTCAAGCCATGCTAATTGGAACCGAAAGGGGCAAGTGCCCCAATCTGAATCCAACGTGCATAGCTCGATAGGAAAGTGGTCTGAAAAAGGTCTTGCAAGTCGCTTGAAAGCAAGATTTAAAAAAAGATCCTCCCATTCCGAAGTGGAAAGAAAGCGATCTAACTTGCTCTTCTTATTAGGCGGTCTACCCCAAGTGTACTTTGCGCCGGAGAGAGGTAATTCCACAAGAACAAGATCAAGACAAAGATCGTTGAAAAGTCTCATTGAGGTTGAGACTCTACTACAACCTCTTCGCTCCTCCATAAATCTAATCTCGTTGAAGTCGCCACTGAAACATAGAGGTAATCCATCCCAATAACCATGTAAAGTAGCTAGCTCCATACGAAAACTTTTCTTCTCTCTCGCATTGCAAGGTCCGTAGACCCCGATTAGATCCCATCGAAAATTATCTTCTAAACTACGACATTGTATACTTATGGAATAAATGCCTTCAAGAGAATTTTCCACTTCGATCATATCCGAGTTCCAAATCAACAAGATTCCTCCCGATCTTCCAAATGAGTGAAGCGCCACCCATTTACACGTAATTGAACCCCAACATTGCCGCACAATAACATCGTTACAAACACTAAGCTTTGTCTCTTGAATCATAAGAATTGTAGGCTTCCATCTTTTCACAAGCTTTTTCAATTTAGAGCGCTTATCCGGAGCTCCAAGCCCGTTAACATTCCAAGAAATGATCTTAAACATCATAATAAAAAAATAATTATCCCAATAAAAAGAAGAAACCCCAACGCCACAAGAGTTTGTAGCGCTATCTCCCGTGTCCAAATCATCTTTAAAAGCATGCGCATGTGATATAATGGAATTTGACACAAAGTTAATTTCTTTGTTGGAGAATTCAATCCCCGAGTATTTACCGGCTTCTTTGAGTTTATCAAAGAGGAGCTTGAATTTCTCGTGAATTCCATTTGCCATCTCCAAGTTGTCATCCACTATGTGACGTGATATTTCATTTCCACCACTTGTTTCGGCACCTCCATCATGCTACCACGAGAGAAGTTCTTGTGCTCTTCATAAGTTACATTCCGACCATAATTGCCTTGCTCGGAGTTGGAAGCTCTCTCCATAACGCTATTGTCTATTTTGCTTGATACCTCCTCATTTAAAGAGTTAGACAAAGCATGTCTAGGATGGGCTTCTTTGGATAATTTGGTCTTTAGATATTTCTTTAAAATTCTCAAAGAAGAGTTTCCCAATGAGTCCGAATTGGATACATGGCTTCCTATAGACAAGCCTGATGGAGCTGGGTTTATAGTTGCTATCAGTAAGGTCGGATGTTTGCCAGCAGACAGGCTTGAAGGAGCGACAGTCTCAAGACCCATTAGTTTCTCTTAAGATGTGACATCTATTTCCTTCTGGCCCACCGTGAATAGCCCATGTCTAGCAACGGATTCCACATTTGCTTCTCGCACGTGATGCGCCTCCTCCCTATTTTCGTGAACCGGCTCCAAATTTGAATTTGAATTAAAGTTGTTCCGTACCAAAACATGTGCAGTTGATCTATGTGTCGAGATATGATTCGGTGTTCCTGCTGCGCCCACTGCCTCTCTGCCATGTTGACCCGGATTCTGACCAGTGTGCAGCATTTCTGTCACCACCACTCCCTCTCTGCCATCTAGGCCTGGCGGTTGACCAATCAAATAATTTCCTGCTTCTTCCAATCCCACAGTGCCACGCCTCCCTTCTTCTTCCCATACTCTGGTTATTGATCTCTTTTTCCGGCGCCATAATCTACTGGTTTTTTGGAACTGCCGATTTCTTTCAATGAAAATTGGTTGAAACTTAGGTTTGGGGTTTCCAGGGCTTCACCGATTGTTCAAATTTGGCCCCAAATTTTGTTATTCTTCAATGCTATCTCTTGGCACCAGATTCCGCTGCTAACAGGCCCTTTTACATTCAATCTTATTTCTGACAGATCAGATGCCATTGAAGTCTCCGGGCACACTTCTGCCAGACCCCCAAACATGTCAACTATGGCTTTAAATGTATTATAGTCCCAAAGATCGAAGGATACTCCCTTAATTCCAATCCATATATGTTTTGTTTCCTGTGGAGTTGGTTTGTGGATTTTATTGACTCCTGCATACTAGGGGTAAATATTGATAATGGTTTCTCCAACTTTCCAACTTTTGATTCTCATGATCCTAGATAATTTATCATAAGTTTTAATGGTGAATACAGCTTTATTAATGTCATCATCTATCCTTGATATTCTTTTGCTCATTGTTGCTTCATTTATCTCTTCCTCTTGACTTACACAAAGCCATATTATAAGAGATTGAGATAGAGATAGATAGAATAGTGGAAGGCAAATATATATGTATATATATGAAGAATCAATAGACACAGAAGAAATTAATGTGGTTCGACTCTTTAAGCCTACATCCACAACTTAGAAAAGATTATTATGTTGATTAAGAGAGTGTTACATTATATAAGAGAATAGCCATTATACTGACGATAAAGCATCCACTTATTGAGAAGATAGGATCTCCTAAAGATGGCAAGTTTGGTTAACGGTAAATAGTTCTATAGAAACAACATATGTGTATATATTGCTAGTATCAATCCTTTCTTGAATTTTCTCCAAAACTCCCCTCAGATTGGTGCATAGATATCTATGGAGCCCAACTTGCCCAATATCTCTTTAATTTTCACAGCGGATAATCCCTTTGTAAAAATGTCAGCCAACTACAAAGCACTAGGAACAAAAGGTGTACTGATAACATTGGCCTTTAAATTTTCTCGAACAAAGTGGCAATCAACTTCTATGTGTTTTGTTCACTCGTGAAATACGGGGTTTGAGGCAATGTGCATAGCAGCTTGGTTGTCGCAAAACATCTTGGTCGGTTGGGACGATGCAAAACCCAAGTCTCGTAATAAGGAATGGAGCCAAATTATTTCACATTTCGTTAGTGCCATAGCTCTGTATTCTGCTTCAGCACTTGATTGAACAACTACATTTTGTTTCTTGCTCCTCCATGTTACCAAATTCCCTCCAACAAACGTACAATATCTTGTTATTGACCTTCGGTCAACTGGACATCCAGCCCAATCTGCATCTAAATAGGCTGAAATAGAAGTGGAACAATAGTCAGTAATAGAACTATGTTCATTATTACGTATACATAGACCTCTTCCCGGAGAGCCTTTAAGACATTATAGAATTCTATTAACCGCGTTCATGTGACTAAATGTAGGAGCATGCATAAATCTACTTATAAGACTTACGACATATGAGATGTATGATCTTGTAATTGTCAGATATATAAGCTTGCCAACTAATGTTTGAAACTGACCACTATCAGGAAGCAAATCCCCAGCCTCATCAAGCTTTGCCCGACAATCGATAGATGTGTCTGACGGTTTTATGCCCAAGTTCTTTGTTTGCTTTAGTAAATCCAATGTATATTTTCTTTGATTTATAAAAATACCTTTCTTTGAGTAGGCAATTTCTAAACCAAGAAAATACCTTAAAATTCCTAAATCTTTCATAGAAAATTTAGTGTGTAAGTGAGTCTTGTAATTTTAAAGTGATCATCACCTGTTATGACTATGTCATCTACGTAGACTAAGACCACAATGATGCCTGTCGTGCTTCGCTTGAAAAGTAACGTCGGATATGCACCACTTTGTTTGAGACCATTTATCATTGTTGAATAAACTTAAATGCTATTCTTAGTGGGTCTTAAATTTTGTAGTTAATGGAGAAAATGAAATGTCAAGAGTTTTTGTAGCTGTAATAGAATTTATTGGTCTTCAGTTTTTTTGTTTAGTGCCTATATAAAGGCATTGTTGATTCTGTTTGATACATAACTCAGAGTAATATAGAAAAGCTAAATACTATTGTGGATTCTGTTTGAGTTATCAAATTGGTATCAGAACGAATGGCGAATGTGACGGGACAAATGTCGCTACCACGACTAACGAAGGGGAATTATGAGAATTGGATCATTCAAATGAAAGCTCTTCTCGGATCTCAAGATTTGTGGGAGATGGTCAAAGAAGGTTTCGAAGAACCAACAAATACCACGGGATATACGGCGGATCAAAAAAAGGCGTTGAAAGAGACACGATCGAAGGATAACGCAGCACTATACATGTTGTTCCGAGACGTTGACGAGTCAGGCTTTTAGAAGATTGCTGGTGCAACTACTTCAAAAGAAGCATGAGACATTTTAGAAAAAGTATTCAAAGGAGCCGACCGAGTTAAGAAAGTGCATCTCCAAACTCTTCGTGGCGAGTTTGAGGGCAGAAGCCGTGCAGTGTGCTATCTATGTACAGAATCGATGTCCACATGTGAAGTTAGATGATCAAACACCACAAGAGGCATGGAGAGGACAAAAGCCGACAGTTTATCATCACAAAGTGTTCGGTAGTATGGCTTATGCACACGTACTAGATCAAAGAAGAACGAAGCTTGAAGACAAAAACAAAAGGTACATTTTTACTGGGTATGATGAGAAGACAAAAGGGTACAAGCTACTCGACCCGATAAGCAAGAAGGTGATGGTGAGTCGTGATGTACAAGTAAACAAAGCAAGTGAATGGGAATGGAACAATTCAACATAAGTTAACATCAAAGTTGAAGAGTCATCCGTCATTGCATCAACAAGCAAACAACAAAACTCTGAAACTACCAATGATGAAGATGAACCACAACAACCCAAACACGAATTTTGCAAGATTTGTATAATTCAACAAATGAGGTACACCTTGTATGTCTTTTGGCAGATGCTGAAAATATCAGCTTTGAAGAGGCGGTGCGAAACAAGAAGTGGCAAACTGCTATGAACGAGGAAATTAAGGCGATTGACCGCAACAACACATGGGAGCTAGCAGAATTGCCGAAAGGAAGTCATCCTATTGGTGTGAAGTGGGTGTTCAAGAAAAATATGAATGCTCAATGCGAGATAGAACAGTACAAGGCGCGACTTGTTGTGAAAGGATACAAGCAAAAGGCAGGAATCGACTATGACGAAGTATTTGCTCCTGTTGCAAGAATGAAGACAATCGGATTACTCATTTCACAAGCTGCTCAATTCAAATGGCCAATATTTCAAATGGATGTCAAATCGGCATTCTTGAATGGTGTGCTCGAAGAAGATGTCTACATCGAACAACCACCCGAGTACATAAAAGTCGGAGAATATAAGAAGGTGCTAAAATTGAAGAAAGCGTTTTACGGGTTGAAGCAAGCACCGCGGGCATGGAATACACATATCGATTCATATTTTAAGGAGAACGGGTTCAAGCAATGTCCCTATGAGCATGCTCTTTACGTAAAGAAGAATGGAGGTAACGTGTTGTTTGTTGCTCTTTATGTTCATGATCTTATTTTTATGGGCAACAATGATGAGATGATAGAAGAGTTTAAAGACAAAATGACACGGGAATTTGAGATGACATATTTGGGTTATATGAAGTTTTTTCTTGGTTTGGAGGTTAGACAAGTAGAGACAGGTATTTTTGTATCATAAGAGACTTATGCAAAAGAGATTTTGAAGAAGTACAAGATGGCAAATTGCAATCCTGTTTCAACACCAATGGAACCAGGTGCAAAACTCTCGAAGTTCGATGGAGGAGAACGTGTCGATGCTAGTAAATATCGGAGTTTGATAGGAAGTCTTCGCTATCTCTCATGCACAAGGCCGAATCTTTCATTAAGTGTCAGCATTGTAAGTCGGTTCATGGAGGATCCAGTTTATTCACATTGGAAGGCGTTGAAGCGAATCCTACGGTACATCCAAGGAACGTTGTCACTCGGGTTGTTCTACTCAAAAGCAGAAGATTACGAGTTGGTTGGTTACTCCGACATCGATTGGTGCGGAGATATACATGATCGGAAAAGTATCGCGGGATATGTGTTCTTTATGGGAGATACTTCATTTACTTGGCTTTCAAAGAAGCAACCGATCGTGACACTCTCGACTTGTGAAGCTGAATATGTTGCAGCATGTTGGTGTGTATGTCATGCTCTATGTCTTAGAAAATTGTTGAACAAGATGGAGCTAAAGCAAAAAGGTGCAACAGTGATTCAAGTTGACAATAAATCAACAATTGAGTTAGCAAAGAACCCAGTGAACCATGAAAGAAGCAAACACATCGATGTTCGTTTTCACTTTATCCGAGATCATGTTAAGGAAGGAAGTGTGGAATTGGTGCATGTAGCAAGTCAGGATCAAGTTGCGGATATCTTCACAAAACTGCTAACGAAAGTATTTTTCGATAAATTCAAGAAGATGATCGGCATGATGGATGGTAGAAGCATTTAAGTTTACGGGGGAGTTTTTTTGAATAAACTTAAATGTTATTCTTAGTGGGTCTTAAATTTTGTAGTTAATGGAAAAAATGAAATGTCAAGAGTCTTTGTAGCTGTAATAGAATATATTGGTCTTCAGTTTTTTTTTGTTTAGTGTGTCTATATAAAGGCATTGTTGATTCCGTTTGATACATAACTCAGAGTAATATTGAAAAGCTAAATACTCTTGTGGATTCTATTTGAGTTATCAACCATAAGGACTGAACTAAGCTTTGCGTACCAAGCTCGTGGAGATTGCTTTAGGCCATATAAATCCTTCTTAAGTTTACACACTGTATCCAATTTACCTTATGCCGAGTGGCCGGGTGGAATACTCATATAAACTTCTTCTTCTAAATCCCCATGTAAAAAAACATTTTTTACATCCATCTGAAATAATTGCCATCCTTGATTTGCAACAACTGACAATAAAACTCTAAATGTATTCATTTTTGCTACTGGAGCAAATGTTTCTTTATAGTCTTCTCCATATGTTTGAGTGAATCCTCTTGCAACGAGCCTTGATTTGTGTCATTCTATAGTTCCATCACTCCTGTAATTTATTTTGTATACCCAACGACAACCAACAACCTTTTTTCCTTAGGGTAGGCGAACAACAACTGCAAAGTTGATAAGATTTGAACCTGACAGCGTTAATGCATGATCGACACGTGGATTGCGGGAAAGTAAGGCACACTGCTCAAAACAGATAGCCTTGCTTCCTGACCGACACCAGGTTGTGGGAAAGTCTGACACAATAAAGAAGTAATGATGAGCGTTGATGCATGAGGGACACGTATCAACTTTACAAGCTGTGGGACAAAAAGAACTAAAAGCATGACGATTCATTTTTAAGAGCTACGTGTCAGACATACTATGATTCAAATAAGACCGCAACATTCATGCCGATCCAAAAACAATAACTTAAATACAAGACCGCAGAAAAGCTGCGGGATAACCAGTGAGAAATTACGGAAAAAAAGCAATACGCATGTTAAGACTTGCGGAAGCATGATCAAGTCTTGCGGAAATTACAAATAAGTCTTGCGGGACTGCATTTTACACCAAGGGTGGATAAGAATAAATTGGTGGAAAGGTAAATTGGAGGGACCCATCAAATTGGCTATAAATACCAAGCTCATAAACAGGAAAAGGGGCTGGAAAATCTGGAGAAAAATTGGACGGAAGGCATTGAATCATAGGCAAGAGTTTAGGTATGAGATTTTGTGGAAATTTAGATTGATTGATCCTTGATTAATATGATCATCAATGTGTAGTATGATTTTCTTCTGTAATGTATAATGATGAATAATAAAAATACAAATCTTTTTACCCGTGGATGTAGACAATTATATTGTTGAACCACGTTAAATGTTTGAGTCAATTCTTTTCAAGTTTTGATTGGTTTTCATATTTTAAAGGTTAATATAGGATAATTTTATGATATGGTATCAAACTTTTGTATGATTCAGATTATATTTGTTGTGATCCAAAGATGCTAGATTTTTAGAAATCACACTAATGACAGAAAAGAGAAAAGATATTTTAAGACACGACTTGATGGATATCCAAGCCATTTATGCAGAGTATGATTTTTCAGCAAACTAGTGGCATGTCATGCTTTATTAGGAGGATGATATAAGTAAAGTCCATTAGAATAAACTCCCTCACCAATCGTCGTTTTCGTCTTTCGATCCTGAAATATGACCGAAGTGGGTGAGAAAATAACATCACAATTTGAAGCATTCATAATTTTTCCGACTGATAACAGTTGAACAGAAAAAGATGGGACCACTAGAACGTCAGAAGACGAAGTTTGTAGGAAAAATTAATATTTCCACTCCCTAGTACAGGTACAGTCAATCCATTAGCTATAACTACATCATGCTTACCAATTTTAAGTGTAAAGTTATGCACAAAAGCAGAATCAACTATCCATGAAGCAATTTTAGAAGATGCAATAATGTATGCTTGTAACTTACCTGAAGTATGAGTAGATGCAGATGGAACGGAGTCAGAAAGAACGGACTTACTCAATTGTTACAAAAGAAGTTTAGTCAAATCGTTTATCGAAAGCGAACTATCAGCTACAACAGCATGATCTTTCTTATATTTGTCGTAACTGTGCTTGAGATGAGGATGTAAGACCCAACAACGATCCTTGGTATATCCAGTTCTTTTGCAATGCTCACAATGGTAGTTTTCCTTTTTATGCTTAGTGTTATAAACTTGTTTACCTCTGTCTGACCCCATAAACTTGTGTTTGTCATCTTTTGCAACATGAAGAGCAGTGGCTTCATTCACCTCAGGAACATTTTTCGGTTCAGCACTCATAGATCTTTTACGAGTTTCTTCTCGTTGAATTGTAGCACGGACAATAGATAAAGTAGGAATATCAGCGTTCATGAGAATATGACTTTTAAGGTTCTTATAATCAGGTTTCAAGCTATAAAGTAATGAGAAAGTTTTATCTTCTTCCGCCCTCTTCAAAAGAACTTTTGCATCAGTTATATGTGGACGATACATATCAAGTTCATCCCATAACCTTTTCAAATTTCCAAGTTGTTCTGTAAATAGTTTATCATCTTGAATTGCCATGGAGATTTCACATTTCAACTCAAATACACGAGCTGCATTGTTTTGACTACCATATAATTCAGCTATGGAATCCCACATTTGTTTGGATGAATCAGAAAAAATAAAAATTTCTGAAATTGAAGCTTCCATAGAATTAAGAAGCTAAGATCTAACCGTCTGATCAGTTGATATCCACTCCTCATATTTGGATTCTTCTGTTGGTGGAGGACAGATTGAGTTTCCATTAATAAAACCCAATTTCTTCTTTCCACCAAGAGCCAAGGTAACTATACGAAACCAAAGCACATAATTCTTACTATTGAGTAACACATGAGATAATCTCCAGGAAGTATTGTTGTCGCTTTCAGACATTTTAGATCTGAAGAGAAGAAAAAAGAAATAGATAATAAAGAGAATACAAATGGATAATCACATGACTGATTCTTGGTCGATGATACCATGAAAAATCAATAGACACAGAAGAAATTGACGTGGTTCGGCTCTTTAAGCCTACATCCACAACTTAGAAGAGATTATTATGTTGATTAAGAGAGTATTACAATACATAAGAGAATAGTCATTATATGGACGATAAAGCATCCACCTATAGAGAAGATAGAATCTCCTAAAGATGGCAAGTTTGGTTAACGGTAAACAGTTCTATAGAAACAATATATGTGCATATATTGCTAGTAACAAATTTTTCCTGATTTTTCTCCAATAATATATATATAGGGAGAATGAGTGAAATTGTATAATTAGTTGGTTAACATACGTCGCGGGAGTTGAGGATTCAAACGACACAAGGACGTGACGAGCTTTATGTAGATCATGTATGTCTTACGTGCAATCCTGTAAGTTTATTTTTAGCATAACTAATAAAAAAACAGGTTTTATCCGGGAGTCCGGGACCTATTTCAAAACAAAAATAAAACTGCTGCAGGCTGGATTCATGACGTTTACCGACCTTTCATTTGTCTTACTTTACCCACTGCGACGTCATGATAGTTCTACGATGTGGCAGTATCTACTCGAGGTTCATCATTGCCCGGACTAGTTTTTGTAGGATGAAAACCCGACTATTTGCTTTGGTTCTACTGTGTGCTTTTGTGGAGTAATTATCAGTAATGCCAAAGGCAATCAAAAGTAATTTGATCAATTAACGCCCATCACTGAAATGGAAAGGTTCACATTTGAGTCGACTTGATAAAAATGCGGTGCGAATGTGCGATCATCCACCGAGCGCTAGTTCACAGCGTTCATAACTGCATTTCTCAATGGCCTTTCGCTTCTGAGCGAGGGGGTGTCTTAATTGGAATTTTTATTCTGGAAAACAGATGTGAAGTGACTTTGCTCAACTGATTTAGCTCAAAAACTACTGACTTCATTTTCACTTTTAACATTAACAACTACTACTTTCGTCCCAGGAAAAAAATGATACTTTCATCTTTTTTAGTCTGATGTATCTTAGATAAAAGTGATACTTTTTACCTTTTTTTAGTTTGACATATTTTAGATAAAAATAAAAAACTGAAAGTATCATATTTTTTTAGACGAAGGTAGTACTATTTAACTAGTTTTTGTTTTACTAATTAGAAATCAAATTGAAAAAATGAAAATATCATTTTTTTTAAGATGGAAGTAGTACTATTAACTAGTTTTTGTTTTACTAGTTAGTTTTTCCATATGGTCTTTATAAGCTACAAGATTGTTTTTCGAAACTCTAGAAATTGCTGGTTTCTTGATGCGTCAGTATATAAGAAGAGTAAGAGAGTGAAAAAATGATTTTCATTGACATGAAAAGGAAAGCTGTTCATATATATCTTACGAGTGTGAGAATGGGAAGTAAAAGATTACAACTTTCCTACAATTTACTATGTAAAACAAAATATCTACCTCAGTTACTGTACTTCGAACAAAGCATTGCAGTAAATACAAGCTCCAATCCTTCTTCCCCTCCGATTGACCTAAAAAATTGATTGCTTAAGCTCAATAATACTTCTTCAATTACATGGAACTTTAAGGTCGCCATGTGGTTTTCTGTGCGCAGATTATACCCTCCTTATCCTGGGTGAAGGTCATTACTATCTCCCAGTGAAGACTTCTTAAGATTGCCTCCAATGGTTCCAAAATCTCTGACTTGTCTCTTATAATTACCCATCCTCCAGGTCTTAATAGTCGATCCATTTCGACCACGATCCCCACAGGTTGCTTACACCTGAAACTTGATTCATTAAACAAAGTTATGATTGGATCCACTACTAACAGAATAGACCAACTAACTTACATAACAAAAATCAAAGAATGATTTAGACTCTTTGCTTTCTTTCAGAATCTAATGTGTACACTCCATGGGAAAAAAAATATTCGGGTTACATGAGGGAAACAGAGGAAACACAATGGTAGTATATTAAAAAGAAAGACTGAAATTCAAGTTTCGGATCAATTAGAACCTGTTCTTAAGACGTGAAAAGAGATGATCAGCATGCAAAAGGTCGTAGCTTCTTGGATAACTCCCAAATGACTCGCACCAATCATGGTAAACACCTAAAAGTCCGCGTTCGTATATCACAGGAAGTGTGTCAGGAGCATTGACAGGGACAACATTCATTACCCACACGTTTTTTTGCGCAAGGGCTGCTGCAAATCTGTAAAGGCAGATTTATGAACAGATTTTCTTTTATAGTTAGATAGAAAGATAAACCAAATAATCCTACTAACAGAAACACACATAATCAGGTACATACCCTCCGTAAATAGCTTTCATGTCCATTATGTTCCGGACATTTGACCAATTGATTCCCATCCCAACAAGATAAGACTTATCAACAACAGCTTTCCAGTGTTCTGTGTCTGCAGCCAAATTTCCGGTGTTGCCCAACCATTCGGGAAAGGTTTCAAGCCTCTTAGGCCATTCTTCAGGCCACTCAGTTCCCCTTTGCTCAATGGAAGCTGGGATGGTGTGTAAGCAAGTTTTCATAGGGACATACCTGTGGAGATGAAAAGTTCTGTATCACAAAGGGGGAGTGGTAAAATTATTGCCGTTTTGTTTCTCAATTCAGTTCCAGTTGGCAGCAGTCTTGCTAGATTAAAGTCCGCATAGAAAACAAAAAGACTCACCAGGCTGCATCTGGCTTCTCATTTTCCTTGCAGAGGGGAGGGTGTTTTTTCCTTCTCAACTCATATATGTCATTATTATCCGGTTTCTGATAAACTTTAATGCCCAAATCACTGATTTCATCAGTTTTATGAGCAAGGATATTAAAACAGATCGATGCGGTCAAATCCAGCATCTCTGGAGGAAAAAAAAGGGAAGATAAAAATGGAGATGAGAATAAAAGTCCCTATTATAGTGAGTGTACACTTTCAAAGCTTATCAATGACATGCATCAGAACAAAATAATCAAGAGCAGAAAAAAGAAGGCTCACTTTCTTCCTCTTCAATGCTGTCATGTTTTTTCGACAAAATAAAGTATCCTCCAGGACGCAGTATTCTATTAATCTCTAGAAGTAGTCGCCCACCTTAAAGGAATAAGAAAATGTTCAAAATAATGACTGATCAGTAAACCAAAATGAAATTGATGTTGGAGGAAAAAAGAAGAGTAAATATCTAACCATTAGAATGCCAGGGAATGCTGCATTCCCCACAATGTATAACATCAAATACATCGCTGGGAAAAGGAAGCCTTCGTGTTTCGAAATGGCTCACAACTGCAGGAAAACCTCGCTCAAGCGCAATTTGTGCAAGATCTGTTAAGTCATCCTTTAACCCTAGTGACAATGCCAATACCTCTTTGTCAAGTAGAGTTGCCCCAAAGCTTGAATCCATACATCCAAGGTCTAGTACTATGCGAATGTTCTTTCCCCATTCGATATCTGGTACCATCTATTTAAGCCAACCAAATTTCAAGGGAACACTAAGAATCTAAGACCCAATAATGTAATTCAGTAAAACCAAATAACATGTTGAAACATCTATATCATTGTATAAAAACATATGCTTAAAACTAATTTTGCTTCTTCAGTCCTGGCATCTACTCCAAATAGTGCACACATCAATGGCCAGAAGCCTACCTTGGTGACACTTTCTAAATAGACAAGAAATTTGTAACCTCCATTATTGCTAAATTATGTCAGATGCGACTAACTCCTACTTCTAAGTTAGCTGAGTGGCACTGAGTGGGGGAAATTGTTATCAACATTTCGATGTGATACTCAAGATATTAACTAGAAGAAAACCACAGAACACACAGGATAGAAATTTGTTATTGAGAAGCAGGGAAATAAGATTCACCTCTTCAATGAACTCAAGGTAGTGAAGAACTCCACCCTTCCACTCAGATTGGTTCGAAGGGAAGGTAAGAAATTCTTCAGACTGCATAAGCCAATTTTGAGTTTTGATGAATGAAGCAAGTTTTGGGTGTTCCACATTCCCGTAAAATATCTGCAAAACCATTTACACTTTCCAAAGTAAGAAATCAACAATATAACAATACCTGCAACAAACTTTGACACACAAAAATGGGATTGAACTCCTCACATACCTTCAATTTGCTATCAGGCCAAGGTACTGGGGTATTATATCCCTCTGGAGGAAGTGAAACTAAACACATTGGAGGTGTTCTTGGGCAACTCCTCTCATGATGCCTATAAATTTGCAGCTTCCCAGTGGAACTCTCTACATCGGTGCACGGCATATAATTGTATTTACTTCTTACACTACACATCTTCCATGTATATTGCATATTCGAATCAAATACAGGTCCTAACTTCTTCTTCACCTTTCCAATTTTTTTCGATTCAGCATTTTCAATATCTTCAATGTTCTCCCCATTTTCTTGTCCTTCCACACCCACTTCTCCTCCAGTCTCCCCATTATTTTCTCCTTCCACATCCACCCCTTCTTTATCATCTATTTCATCTTCCCCATCACTTTCCTTCTCCGAATTCTCCTCGTCTGATTTCTCCATCTCAGCAGTACTATTTGAAGCCACCGGCTTAATCACCTCTACAACTTTTTTCTTGTCTTTCTCCTTCCCTTTGTCATGAGAAATCACAAGTACAACTTTTTGTTCCTTTTTCTTATCTTTGTCACCCCAAAAAGACTTCACTTTCTCTTGTTTACCTACACCATCATGTTTACTCTTCTTAGGATGAATCTTAGAACTTACCTTGTAATTTGCTACAGCAGGTTCAGCAATATCACCAAAACTATCTCTTTGATAAGTTAAAGAAGAAGAAGATGATGAAAATGTAGACCAAATGAAGATAAAACAAAGACCCAGTAATGCAACTGCTGTCATCTTCACACAAAACCCATATGGTCTTTTCATATTCTTACCAAACTTAGATATTGCCATTTTCAAAATACCAATTAAATAGCAGGATGATCACAGACTGTAAAAATTAAGAAGAATTCCAAAATCTATGAAACTTTGAAGCCCCCAAGATTGAAATACATCAGTAGATCCTAAGAAGTAAAGAAATCATAAAAAAAAAATAAGTAAGATTTAACTAGAAAAGGAGGAATTTTTTAAAGTACCCAGATTTGGAAATTGAAAAAGAGTTGCTTGTAAAACTAATAAGCAGCTGATATAGGAGATGGAGTATAATATCCACTAACTGCATCAACTTTTTCACATTTTATTATTAATTTTATTAATTATACAAAAATAATTCAAAAATAAAAATAAAAAATAAAAAGAAGAAGCAAAAGGATTAAATGTTTTGTAAAGAAGAAGCTCACAGATTATGGTGTTTTACTGAAGCTGACTAATAGTCTCATTCTCACAGCACTCTGAGTTCAGAGTGTTTGTCTGAGCTGGTAATAAACATCGGCAACAGCCGATAAAAAAAAAACATCGGCAACTGGGGTTAGTAGAGAGTAGAGAGGGAAAAAGTAAGATCGATGGCCGCTTTCAACGGTTCTGTAAAGTTTTGGGTTTGGTAAAGGGGAGGACTGTTTGGAGACTTTGGATGCGCATTGCGCACGCACGGCTGGGGACAAGCATTATCATCAGGAACTTTAGATATGTATATGTGGGGAACTGGGGGCACAGTTTGGAGGGTGATTTTTTATTTTTATTTTTTATTTTCAAATTACAACATTGAAGGCGTGTGTTGAACAACACACTCCTAAATCATTGTATTTCACGTCTATTTATATATACATC
>JAJJMC010022854.1:5844109-5907869 GCA_023531435.1 Papaver californicum
AACACACTCCTAAATCATTGTATTTCACGTCTATTTATATATACATCTATATAATAGCAAATCTAGCGCCTTAAAAGTGTTTGCTCATTATGCACTTAAGTGCCTGATAACACTAGCCTATTCTTAGAATGAGGACGGTTGCAGACAGAAAAGCAAGTTTAGCTATATATTGAATATAAATTATATAATCACAATAATACTTGAACAAACACAAGATACAAATTTTCTACAGTGCTTTTTTCCTCTATACTTCAAGCTAGTTGCTAGATAATATATCCGATGATCTAAGCATATTCCAAATTTTCTCACTAATCTTCTAGCATTGATGTGTGGCCTTCACAAAATGTATACCGATACAAGATTTTCCTTGAATCTCATGTTTCTCTATGCCTGTCCCCAGCAGTATGCTGAAAATGTACCACTGTAGGTGAGGCTGTCACAGAAGTACCAGTGGAGATGGAAAGTGTTGGTGTGGGTCCTGGAGCTACCAATTGTGGAGAGCCAGGTGAATGCTGCTCGAAATTGTAAGGTGTTTGCAATGTTGGTGTGTGCATGTATCCAGTTGACAATAAGATGGGAGAAGATGCTGGCGAGTTCAAGCTTGGAACCTTTCCCTGAGATGCTTGCATGTTCACTTTTATCCTGTACACCCAAATATCCGATATGATATGCAGTTTAATTAATTTTGAAGATGATCTATTATCATATTCAGAAAGAAATAGGGGAGAAATAGAGTGAAATATCATACCTGTTATGGATATTTATATATTCATCAGTTTCATCCAGTATCTCCTCCTGGAAAAACATTACACAGTCAGACATGAACGATAACTCTTCGATTTTTCTAATTTTATCTGGAGTATTATAAAAGAGGAAGAGGAATAAACACCTATTTTCATATAGTCGAAGTTTACTTTGTACTTACTGTGGTTGCTTTATTGAGAACTAAAGCTTCTTAAGATGTGCATACCTGGAGAAGTTCTTCAATTACATCCTCCATGGTAATTACACCCACAACTTCTTCATTAGGTGGGAACTCTGGAATCGGAGAATTCAAAACATCTAAAATGCAATATGAGCAACCTTTATGTTGCTTTTTTGACCCAAACATACCCAAAGGACGACTCTTTGACTGTTGATTTCCATCATTGCCTGTAACTGCTACCTGAGATACACGAGACTCTGGTTTCACTCCGGGAACGTGGGGGTTTAAACCTGTGTGTTCTGCAATCCAGAAAAAGAAAATCAATTCCTTCCAAATTAACATGAATTGAAGATTTGGCAGCCTCACGCAGTAGCAGTTGTTAGCTAGATTTTTCCTCACCTTGTGCAGTGGTAACAGATGGGTCCTTCAGCTTCTTACCATGCAACTTTGTCTCAATGTATTTGATCTCCTTAGCCTTCTTTGATTCATCTGTCTCATTATGATCCCTAATCACAATAGCTATGTGACTGTGACCCTTCTGAAATTCATTCAGAATATCGTAAAGAGGCATTGTCTCTGGAACCCTGAATTGTAAAGAAAAAACGAAGATCTTAATGACACCCCACGAAAATGATTGTTAGCTATATAAAATGAACTTCTAGAGAGTAGAGACTGATGGCCTGAAGTCGGTTCAGCTAGTATGGAGGTGTCACTTGGCTAGTATCGTAAAGAGGCATACTTACTTAATTAATTGTTTTGTTGGCTAGATTTCTAAAGGGTAACACAGTAATTCAACACATTGAAGAAACATCTAATTATGTAAAACGGTTTTGTATATATGGGATTTTGTGGGTGATGAGGTGTCACTCATATACTCATATAGGAGGGAATGCATACACAACAGGTTCCATACTAGCCGAACCGGCCTGAAGTGCAGTAGATATAACAAATTCAGCTAGTAACTATAGACAATATGAAGTGACGCAATCCTATGTGAAAGTTTATCCAAATCAAAATTCAAAAACTTGTATGCTCATCTTCCAGCTTGTTGTTCTTCTACACTTCCCAATTATCTGGACCAAAGGGAGTAGAAGTTGCACAAGGTAGTAAAACTATGTCCAACTTGCATCCCACAAGATCAATCATTGGTTGTCAGCAGGGTCCAGTAACTGGACATACAATTCTAGTATACACTTGACATGACCAGTGTCACCGCTCCTCCTACCAAAGATGAACAATTGAGTGACTACTTGTCCCTCGAGCTTTGTTTTAGAAATAAAGAGTTTTCCTTGTGTACCACTTAGGAAGGATATATCAAGTGACGTTTTTCTAGCATTTTTTTTATTATTTCAACATTTTGATTTAGTTGAAAGATTTGGAAGCAAAAACGGGACTTGGAGGGCCTGAATAGTTTATAAGTAACAAAAGATTAGGTTTAGTTTTCACATCTGAAACAAGAGAAAAAGAGAACTTGGGGGATGATCATATTACTCGATGAACAGTAACTTGTAAGCATAATATCATGAATGAAAAGTTTTTCTCACCTAGGAATTTTCCGTATGATCATTTTATTCAGAGGAACTGCATCATCTGAATCAACAGTTAATAAATTTTTGACCTGCACAATCAAGCATCACAAGTAGCAAAGAGATAAATCACTTTGATGGAGGAAAACACATCTACCACAGATCAGAAGATCTAAGATTCCATGAGAAAAACTCAAAAGGTTGGCTGGACCCTATCACCATATGATGACACCCCACAAACATAGCATAAATTGTTGAAATTCAAACTTGATAGCAAGCAAATTGCATGATCAAGTCTGAGTTGAGTTTTGGGTACTAGAACACCCAATCAATATCTCACTAATAGTTACAGTACCAACTTATGGAACCAAAAGAAAATTTAATCAAGATGAACTCTAGACTGTTGGGCCAAAGCTATGTGATTTATAGAAAAGAACAAGAAAAAATTAGAGATCACTTTTCTCATAACTGCAGAAAAGGTAAATCATAAACACATTATTCCTTTCTGAGAAGTGGGACAAGCACTTCCTTTAAATGCTCATTGGATGTACTGTGCAGAATAAATAGAACACCAACTATATTGGCGACCAGAACAGGAAAGAAAAACCAAGACAGCAACAATGGGCAATTTAGAAAGTAAATCAAATAGACGTAATCGGGCTGTAAGTGCAAAATAGTAGGTGTATTAATGAAGCTATGATTGAAGAAAACATAAGTTATAACAATAAAGTAACTTACCAAGACAAGCCCAATTATGTTCTTTGGGTCGCCTGCATAAACAGGAACTCTGCTGTGTCCATTTGTCATTATCGCAGTCAACGTCTCCCTAAAGAAACAGGGCACCTAAAGTGTCAACACTAAGATAAGGACTAAAACACATCAGAACTTGAGCAGTGATAAAAGAAAACCCACAAATCAAGAGTTGAATTTAGATCAATGCAATATGCGCTGGAAATGGGAGTCATGGCATCCTTCACGGTCTTTTCAGTCATCTCGAGAGCACCAGCAATTATGGTAGTTTCATCATGTGTTAAGTCCCCACCTTTTCCAGCCTATTGAACATTACATAAACAACAAGGTTTCTTCTGTCAAAAAGGGGCAACAAGACAAGCACAAAACTCAGCTAGAAACTACTGATTTTATGGTTAAATGGTTATGGAACATAAAACCAAAGTTGACATCATAAATCTGAATGGTGAAATGTGATACAATAATAGTAACTTTTAAATATCGAACACATTCAACAAAGTTAAAAAGATGGCATCAGAACTTCATTCTGGTTTGGAGTCAAGAGACAAGATTGAATTGAATGTTGTCATTGAAATTTGACTTTAACAGTCATAACTACCAATTTAAGGATGATATTTGTCTACCTTTTGGTACAAAATAGATCAAGAGAACTTTTTGAGGTAATGAAATGAAAGAACAAGTAAGAAAACAGAAATAATAAGCACAATTAAAGTAACTTCTGAATCAACAACATGGACACAACTTCTACTTTTTTTGTCCGTACTTTCTACTTCTTTAGCAACCCCTTATGCATGATGACTACCTTCCTCATCAGAAACCTTAATATAAAAGAAAGACTGCTTAGGAAGCTGTAAAAACATCCTAAATTAGGATAAGAGTTAGAAACTCAAAGAACAGCTCCTTCGATTTAGAATGGTCTATAACCATATGTACTAGACATTCACACAACTGAGACATAAGTTCGCAACCAACTAACCATTAGTAGTTGTTATAGCTGGAAGCGCTCCTGCTTCCAGGTTACGGGTATATATTCAAATACTGTTATTTTGTTGCTATTAACTACTGATTTTACAGCTAGGTTTACCAAGTCGGAACTGAAGAAGTAAAAATCAGCACACTAGATTGTGACCAACTACTCAGATTAATACCTCATTCCCGTGAAAATCAACAAATGTCTTGAGCTCTGCTCTCCGTAAAAGGACCGCATGACCTTTACCCAACATCCAGTCCAACATCTACAATGAAACAAATTAACTGTTAAAACTTAAATCCCAACCCGAAAACAAATTATATATACCACTAATCCGTATAGTTAAAATAGAAATACACAATAAATCCGGTTTTACCTTACTAATTGGGTAAGCAATTGGGAAGAACAAGCAAAGCAGAACACGAACAAAGGGTGCTGTCATCGCTCCCACCTTCATACCATAGCGGGTGCAGACAGCTTGTGGCAATATCTGAAATATATAATTGCAAACAGATTATGTTAGTCAACCATATACTATATACAACTTATATTCGGTGAAGTTCAATCAATATGTACCTCTCCAAACACGAGGATTAGAGTCACAGAAATCAGAATAGCTGCCCAAGGAGCCACGAGCTTATCCAAGAAAATCGGGAGAGACTATAACACCAAATGCAGATATTAGCACCTCAAATTAAAACACAGTAATACAATCACATAACCTACAATAATAATTGATAACAATCTTTTAGAAGTGACACACCTCCATAGCCAACGCGTTCCCAATTAATAGCGTGCATAGCAAGAGATGCTGATTCTTCACTACAGGAAATATCTTCGCTGTCCGAAAAACAATAATTTGCATTATGATGTCTTCTTCCCAATTAAAAGATTGCATAGTAATTTTCAACAAGGGAAATTTTGGTGATTACATTCAAGAAAACCAAATAAGTTTCCATTCCATACCAAAAGAATTGAATCATAAACCAATTCATTTAACAGTCTATTTAGTCCGAAATATTAAAAAAAAAAATCCACTAAATGAAAAAGTACCAATTTGACTAGTAACTCAAATTCAAATTCATAAGCAAATTAAGGTGATAATTGAAATAATAACCATCTTAACCGAACTAGAAAGAAAGAAAGAAAGAAATACATACCAGCGTATTTACGATCTTGAGGACGACCAGATTTGATGAGTACCTCAAGGTCGACTAGACCAAGAGACATTAAACCTAAAGTAAGACCTGCCATTAAACCTGCAAAACAAACTAATCCTATAACTGCTACTATGTCCAGAAAGAATTGTGCTCCACAACAAGTTGTGTTTTCACCCATTTTTTCTCTCTCTCTCTCTCGTCTGGAAACCCAACTACAACTACACTTCTTCTCTCAGAGTTCTAGTCTAGTTTCTGGTTACTATAAGTGTTCAGTCCAAGTTGTTCGTAATCAATCAACTAGCTAAAATGGCCATTTTATCCCTAAAGACCAAGATAAATTAAAAGGTTAAAAAAGGTAGAACACAGTTTCAGCACGTCATTAAATTTTGACATTATTCAACGTAATATAAGGAATAAAATACCTTGTTATTCTTCTTCGCTAAGCATAAAGATTCTCAAACGGATACAAGTTGTCCCGTATCAGATTCATATCCCTATACGAATCTTGATCCACATGTCTTGTCCAACATTCACACCCTCAAAGCAACTCCCATAGTAGAGCTCAGAGATGAGACTTCGTTCAATAGCAAGTGCAGGGTATCCGAAATATAGTATATGCTAATATCAGCCATGACTAATTATAAAAATCAGAGGCTCTTAGCTATTAAGGTTAGGATGGATGATCATGGATTTTGCAGGAAAGCTTACTGCCTTGGAAACAATTGATATAATTCCTGTAAAACGGAGCGAACACAACCAAAATAAATTTGATGAAGGATGAGTTGCGGATTCGGTCGCATTTTATTTAAGATGATTTCACGATTCTGCCTTGATTGTACAAATATTTCTTCAAGTTACAACGTCGTACCTAGGATAAAACAGCCTGTAAAATGAGGTCTTATCTAGAAATCAAACACAATAATTCAGTTCACAATACCGTGTGCAACCTTACTCATAATAAACCACATTTGTTTCTGCATGAATTTTGGGGCGCGAGAAGTCAGATTAATAACCAATTCAAGGTTGATTGCCAATTAGTTTGTCGGTGAATATAGAGCTAGGAATAAAAAGTTAATTTTTTAATTGAATTGTATAAGTGATCTAGCAAAGAAATTAGAAGGTATCCAGCAAAAGCCAAGGCTTGATAACAGGCGTGCAGATGCCCTTGCTTACCTGTCGACAACTGTGGAGTCGGATGCAACACAATATATCGTCGTCAGTTTCCAAGAGTTCCCCAGTACCCACAATACCGTCGTCACACGTCAAGTTTGTGCTAACGAAGATGTGGGTGGTTCATCCCAAGATCACCACGATTTGATGGATACTGAAGAGACGACCATATGTCTGCTACCTACAAACTCAAGAACTTCCATATGATAAATACCAGGAAGGAAAAAGAGTAAAAATTGTATGGAAATACACTCTGATCAAGGGTGAACTTTACAAGAAATATATTTTGCAACGGATCAGTACATGCGTTGTGTAAATCGAGAGATATGAAAGCAATTGCTCGATGTAGCACATGAAGGGTGTCGTGAGAATCATTATGGAGGCAGAAGTCTGGGACATTAGCTTTATCTCAATGATACTTTTGGTATTATATACAAAATGACCCCAAAAGAATATATAAATAAAAGCAAAATTTGTTCTTTTACAAGTCTAATGTTTATTAAGATAAGCTGTTTGTATAATCCCAGATAATCAAGTTCGCATAAAGTCACGCAAAAAGATCAGAACCAAAAAGAAAAGTCTTCAATTTTCAATCTTCAATTGTAATTTTCAAAAGTAACCGTTGTATAAGAACTTGATTCCACTATTAATCAACCGCACAGAACGGATCGAAGTCTGTTAACATTGGTTGATCAATAGTTATCTCCCATATATCCAGAATCACTTAGATATTCAAACAAACTTGAGTGGCATTATAACAGAAGAGAAGAACCTTATTGTAAACAAGTTTGATTAATCTAAGATAACTACGCCATTAGTTCAAACACAAGTAATCAACGAAAACTAAATAACAATCTAGCATTCCAACAACGGTAAAACTAGAGGTTTCTTGATCCTAAAGAAGACTTTAACAAAAGGCAATGCAAGATGTTTCACCTAATTAGATTACTCATATCTCTTTCAAGTTGGTTTTCTACACTTTACAGAAGGTGTATTCTGGGATGAGTTTGTAATAATACAATACTCATTATTCATAGTGTTATGTCCAAGGCTTGTTTGGAAATACCTATTTACAATTTTGAAAATTCTAAAGATATGCAATAATAATGTATTTCTGAAATTAGCAAAAACCAAGTAATTTCCAACTCATAATCGATTTCTATCATAGTATTACAATTAAGAGTAGCTAGCACACAATCATGTACTTTACTAATATAACAACTAGAGATGTACAAACATCTGAGAATGGAAAGCATGATTCTATACCAAATATGATATAGAAAAATCGATATTTTAGGATCTTACCTTGAGTATCAAAGGTATATACCTAAACATTAAGAAATCAGATTTTAGCACATGTTCAAAAAATTATGTTGACAATTTAATGAACTTAATTTCCAATCCAACTCATATATATCTCGATATCTGTAAAACCCATGAAGATTAACAGACAATCAAAAATATAAAAATAAGTTAGAATCACTTGGGACTGTCCTGGGATCGCTTATGTTTTAGGGATTGGTCATGAATCCCTCTTTCGACTTTGAAACAAGTTTCGTAAGTTTATTTTTTTAATCTATGTTTCTGAAATTGCTTTCAAACATATTTCTTAAGGTACGAATGCACCATGATTAAGATGGGTATTTACGTATGACCAGCATCTGAATATCAAAGGATCATTTGATTTTATTGGATTGAATAGGCCCGAAAAGATCCATATAAATAATATCAAGAGGAGCCTTGGTAGCTATGTCTTGTGAATTTTTATGTAGAATTTTTACTTGTTTACCCTTTTGACTGGCACCATATATTCCTTCTACTCTAGCATTGATTTTTGGATTACCTCGAGCAAGTTCATGATTAATGATCTTTCCAAACATCTTATAGATATGACCAAACCTTTCATGTCATAGATGAGTTGATTTTACTTTGTTCGAGTTACAATATAAATTATACCAAATATAAAGAAGATAAAGTTATTTATACTTCTGGCAGAGCACTGCTCGGTTAAACCCACAAAACATTGGTATGTCAAGTTTGGTTATCAAGTTTAGTTCCAAAACTCAATTTGCTTGAGTAAATACTAAAGTCAACTTTGTTGGGTTAGACTAGGAACATATAAATATTGAAACTTTCTCTAGTTACTAGTGAATACCTAAAAACGCATTAAAGAAAAGCGAAGACATCATCCTTCAGTTTGATATTATTAACTACAAATTTGGCTTGTTTTATTTTTATCTATTGTTCGTATAATTCTTTATTCATTGAAAACATTACATACGAAGCTAACTTTTTTACAATGACTTTAGTATTGGTGACTTGGTCATTATACTAGGATTGAAGTATCAAAAAGAAATATATACAATAATTGCTTCAACAACTTAAGTATATGGAGTTACGAAGTATAATTTATCCATGGACTTCGTGTTTATGATATTGCACTAATTGGTAACTTATTATTATTTAGTTTGTTGAACTTCTGGGTAAACTCATACCGTAGTAAATATGTTTGAAAGTAATTTTAAAAACATAGTTTAAGGAAGTAAACTTGCAAAAATTATTTCGTAGTTGAAAATCCTGATCTTATAACAGCACCGATCCCATGATCGATCCCAAGTGGGAAGGCTCGGTCCCATGACCGATCCCAAGCCAGGACCAATCTTAGCACTGATCCTGATTATATCTAACTTGTCTTTTACATTTTCGAATTGTTTGATATCTTCAATGGTTTTTGCAGATATCGATATGTATATGAGTTAGTTTGGAATGTTCATAAATGTCGAGATAACGTTTGAATATGGTCCAAACTCTAACTTCTTAATGTTCAAGTATACTCCTTTGATATTCAAGGCAATATCCTATAATATATATTTTTTAATATCATATTTGGCTTTTAATTCCAAAAGGTTTGCATATCTTTAGTTTTTATATTAGTAAACTACATGGTTGTGTGCTTATAGCTAATCTTAGTTGTCATACTATGAGAGAAATTGATTATGAGTTTGGAAATTACTTGGTATTCGCTAATTTCGAAATATACTTTTATTTCATATCTTTGGAATTTTCGAAGTTGGTAAATGGTATTTCCAAGCAATGCCTTGGTCATAACACTATAAGTAGTACGAGTCTTGTATTCTTACAAACTCATCCCAGAACACACCTTTTGTTATGTGGAAAAGACAACTTGAAAGAGATATGAGTAATCTAATTTGGTGAAACATCTTGCATTTCCTTTTTTTAAAGTATTCTTTGGGATCAATAAGCCTCTAGTTTAGTGTTAATGGAACACTAGATTGTTATTTAGTTTTTGATGATTAATTGTTATGAACTAACAGTTTAGTTATATTCAATAGATCAAACTTCTTTATTATATGCTCTTTCTTTTCTGATATAAGGCCACTCAATTTTGTTTGAAGAATTGACTATCACACATCTAAGTGTTTCTGGATCTGTAGGACAGAACTGTTGATCATTCAATGATAACAGAATCCGTTATGTATGGTTGATCAATAATGGAATCAAGTTATTTTTGGTTATTTTTGAAGATTGAAATTGAAGATTGGAGACTTGAAGACTTTTCAATTTGGTTCTGATCTTTGTGTAACTTTATGCAAACTTGATTCTCTATGGTTACATTAAACTACTTATTTATATAAATATCAGACTTATAAAATATCGAACGAACTGTCTAGATGCAATTATTTGTTGGATATATCTTGGTCATCAAGATTGATTATTTCGATAGTCATTATCTTGGTTTGATCTTTTGACCAAGGTATAAACTTAAGATCTTTTTACTCTACTTTATCACTGATCTAAAGATTGATTTAGGTGATCGATAAGTGAGTTGGTTGCTATAATAAATTAGTCCTTTGTTGTTTCGGGTTTTGATCTAAAAGAGTTGAGTGCAGAAGTCTTCATAACGCTAAAACAAATCAAGATAGTGGACTATGTTATGGTATTCACGTGTTTTGGACAGATTGGTTGTAGGCACAGGGATACTGAAGGAACCGGGTAACTAAGGTTAGTTTAAAAATGAACTAGGTCTCGGGGTTTTCTACCAAGCACTTTTCTGTGTTTGTGTGCTTTTACCATTTCCGCATTAAAGCTATTTAAGTATGAAAGCATTATTATAATACTCGTATGCTTGAAATTTATTGGGTTCAAAAGATCTGTAGTGTACTTGGTACCCTCATATTTTGACAGGAAATACCATTGAAGCCAGGATCTATGGAGATTGTGCCACTAGAGAAGAACTAGAAGAAAAAGATATTGCAGCTGCTTTCCAGTAGGTAATGGAATGGAATGGACATAATCTTCTTTGCCAAACTAATTCAGAACCCACTACAATACTGCTGATGAGAAAGTATATGGAAGCCTAAAAAGATAGATACAAAATTAGTATTGATTTTGGAAAAAATCCAATAACCACTATAAATTTTAAAATGCATGCTTTTGTTCTAGTAAGTAGATATAAGATAAAAGATGCAACTAATATCTCAAATTATCGTAGTACTTATGCCATCAAAAAAACTTGGTCAGGGGAAAATTTCCATTATATTATGACTTTTTAAAGATTTTTAGAGACTAAAACAACTCCTTGACAAATCCTTATTTCTATCCTATGTTATAGACGTAAAACTAGTTTGTATTCTATGAGGTTTATCCTCCTTTGATAAAAACAAAATTCATTAACAAAAATCTACGGATTTTAGTGGAACATAAATCTAAATTGTAGAGAATTTAAAAATTATAGAGAACATTAACTTCATATATTATCATTTTATTAATTGATTTTTTTCTATGTAATTAACTGAGAGCAAGGCTATGGAATATGTAACTACTATTTTTCCTATAGTTTACGTAGAGAATAAGTAATTAAGATAACTATTCAGCGTAAAGCACACAGTAATAACGTTTGTAAGTAAAGTATTGAAGTAAATACTTAGGTGTGCATTACTCAGATAATGTCAATTAGTACGTATGCCTAAAAAACTCAAGTATTTATAGTGAAAATAAAGTAAATAAAGCAAAAAACTAAGTTAACACTTAACACAAGAGATTTTACATGGTTTGGCTTTTCCTACATCCACGAGGTAATGAGTTTAATAGTTTATTAAGTATCTTAGATTTGATTACAAGTGAAAATAGAAAGATTGGGAAAAAAAGATGTTTCTAAACTTAGGGATCTCTTCTCTCTCTTGGCTCTAGTAAAAATTTTCAACCCCTTCTCTTGAGATCAAGTCTAGTATTTATAGACTTTTCCCTTTCCATTTATCTTTACTTGCGCAGCTGACTGACACGTCCCTTCTTGAGCCCGTTACGATCCCACTAAGGATCTTGATCCGTTGAGAAGTCTCCACCTGTCTCTGCGGTACTGACTTAGCATTTAATGCTAAGTGGAATCCAGTCACGCGCCTGATATCCCTGCTAAAAGCTATGCCTAGCTGACGTCAGAAGATAATATGTGGATCTTCTACGTCTCCTCCTTGGGATGTGGTAAAGTGAATCAGGCAATGGTTCAATGCATCTTTGTGATTCCGTGCTTCTCGTATATAACATAATCATAGTGTGGATCTAGGCTCCAAATGGCGCCATGTGTCAATCAGATTATTTGTATTCACAGTTTGCCCTTTTTCTTTCGTATTCTCCGAAGGGTAGAATGAGAAGAAAATACCCACGCCTGCCGCCATTTAACAGGTTTCCCATGATCCGCTCCAACTTATATTCGTGCAATCAATTTTCCCTAGGATCTAGAACTGACTAGGCCTTGGATGTCCCCCCTTTATAAAAGAAAAATGTTGGAAAGAGAACAAGCATTTATTTTTGTTCTTTCTCTCGTCTTCTTCTTTTTTAAGTCTTTTCGCTCCATTTTTGCTGAGGCTGTTCATTTTCAATGTTCATCAGCTGATCCTTTTGGAGATCAAAGCTTCCTCTTCCTTTTCCAAAGTAAGTTAACTTCTTTGTTTGTTTTTTTTTTCTGATTTATCTACTTGAAGTGAAAAGCCAGACTTTAATCTTTGACTCGCTAAATTTCCTTCGCTTTAGTCATGATTTGCGGTCGATAATGAAGCCCTTTTATTTTATAATTCTCATGTTTTTTTTCCGTCATTTGTTTGAGATTTTATCCTCATGTTCTTAGGATTTTAGTTTACCATGATTAATGATAGCCACAGAATGAAATTCTTTTGAACTTCTCAATTTTATTTTATTTATGATTTCTGATTTTGGAGTGAGAAACTATTTTCTCTTCTTGCGTAACTTATTTGTTAAATGTGGTCTGACTGACCTTTGACTATCTGTATGTTTCACACGTAGTGCGCTGATGGTTTCTTGTTTCCTTTATTAATTTC
The DNA here is from genome assembly GCA_023531435.1 of Papaver californicum. Classification (NCBI taxonomy): domain Eukaryota; kingdom Viridiplantae; phylum Streptophyta; class Magnoliopsida; order Ranunculales; family Papaveraceae; genus Papaver; species Papaver californicum. The sequence goes on from JAJJMC010022854.1 coordinate 5,856,964, forward strand.
TTTCGCATATGCAGTTACTATGAGAATTCTGCGGGACACTCACTCTGAAAATTCTTCTCTTCATTTAGAAAAAAGTGAACTCGAGTTTCAATATGGCCCTTTATCTGAGGACTTTAGCCGTGTTGACGCTAAGAGAGAGGAATTGTCTCATGCCTTAGAGAAATCTCTTTTTTATGCAGGAGGTATCCATTCATGCTTGGCATTCCTTTCTTTTATGTTTTGCCATTTTCTTATGCTTTAGAGTTTATTCGCAGAGCTTGAGGATCGCATCCATGGTTTGAATGAGAGGATTAACAATTTGAGGACTGAAGCTGTTGGCTTCAAGGCGAAGACCAAGAAATAAAGTGATCTGTCTGCTCGTAATTTGCACTTGGCGGAGACTCATGATTCCCGTGCCAAAATATTCGAGTCTAAGAACAAGATACTGAGCAAAAAACTTGATGAGCTACGAAGATCCACAACTGCGACTTTGGTTACTCGCGAGGCGGAGCTTAAGATATTTTATCAAGCTTCTATGGTGGAGTAGGTGAACACCATGTTTCGCTAAGTGGAAAGTAGAATTCCTGACCTCACTCTTCATGTTGTTACTGCTGAAGATTAATCTGATATGTTGCTACTTTTGTTGCTCAAGTGAATTAGCTTTTTTGTAGAGAACTTTACTCTGCATAAGTTTTCTAAGTTATACTTTTGCCTTTTAAACTGTTAATGTTTTCCTGGGGTTACTTTATGCTTTCTTTTGCCTCCTGCATGGCTGTAAGAGCTTAGTTTTATTTTGTTTTCTTTTATATGATTGTAAGAACTTTGTCTTACCTTAACTTTTTTCGTTGTATCCCCAAACAGATGGAATGAAATTTTAATTTTTTGTTTAAAATGGTGTTCATGTTGAAACTATTCTTATGTTTAAGATGCTTGAGTCTGGATGGACTCGACCACTGTCACATGACCTTTCCTTATTCTCACAAAGAATAAGCGACATGTACTCAACATAGCTTTTTCCTTTGATCAAAGGGGTTCAAGTAATGAGTTGTGGATCCCAATCATGGAAGCATTACTTACGAAAGTATATGCCTCATAGTGGGCAGTAATTAAGCTGTTTACTTCGATATGAGCGCTCTACTTTGTATTTCCACGTGAGTCTTCCTTAGCCTACGTAAGATTATTATTTTACTTTTGTAGTACTCGGAACCGCACCTGCTTGCATGTGTACCTCATACTTATTTTATGTACATAATTCTGCGCCTTTTAACTTTTACAAAAGTAATTTTTCATTGATAACATCTCTTATAGGGATAGAAACAAGCGCTCATCTGGCCTTTCTTCTTCTAGGGCTTACATTGTTTTCCTTTTTTTTATTAAGGATGATATCTTTTGAGAAATTGAGCATTCCATGGATGTTGCAAGATTTCTCCTTTCATATTTTTTAGGTAATAAGATCTTTTTCCTGCGATACTCTGAATATTATAGGGACCATCCCAAGTTGGGCCCAGTTTTCCCCAAGCTTTCATCTTTTGGTATTTTCGGGATTGTGCGTAACACATATTCCCCTATTGCGAAATTTCGCTCGTGGACTCTCTTGTTGTATGCTTTTGATAGTCTGCCCTGGTAATTTACCATTCTTTGTAGCGCAACTTCTTTATGCTCCTCGAGATCATCGAGTTTATCTAGGATCAGATCTGAGGTTAATTTTTCTTCCCAGACCTCCGTCTTTGTGGTTGGGATGATGATTTCTGTCGGGATGACCGCTTTTATTCCGTATGTTAACAGGAAAGATGATTCTCCCGTAATTTCTCTTTTCGTTGTTCGGTATGCCCACAAAATGTTGTGTAATTGTTCACACCATCTACCCTTGTAGTCATCCAAAGTATTTTTCAAGTTGAATGCGATAGTTTTGTTAGTTGCTTCGGCTTTTCCGTTGCTCTGAGGGTAGATGGATGTTGACTTGTTCTTCTGGATATTGAAAGCATTGAATAAAAAATCAATGTTTTTTCCCTGAAGCTACTTCCCGTTGTCTGAGACTATATCCGTAGGTATGCCGAACCAGCATATGATATCTTCGAATAGAAATTTGAAAACATGTTTATCTCTGATGTTGGGCAACGCAACTGCTTCCACCCACTTGGTGAACTAATCCGTTGCGATAATGAGGTATTTTCTCTTTTGCGTCCCTTCCGCCAATGGGCCCACTACGTCCACACCCCATTTTCCAAATGGCCATGAACTTAGAACTAAATTTAAAGCCGTTGTTGGCGCTTTAATTTTTTTACAAATCTTTGACACTCTTCGTATCTTCTTACCATGTGCAGCACATCCTGATTCATAAATGTCCAATAACAACCTTGCATTTTTGCCTTATGCGCTAATGAGCGTATCCCGCTATAATTTCTTGCATCTCCGTAATGGATGTCAATTAAGATTTTTAGACCTTCTGATCTTGATAAGTAGCGTAACAATGGTCCTAAGAAAAACAATCGGTACAAGTTTCCCTTTCTGAGTTGGTAATTGACAGATCTAGATTGAATCTTCCTTGCTTAATTGACATCAGAGGGTAAAGTCCCATCTCTAAGGTATTGATGAATTGGGATTCTCCAATTCTCATCAGCTTCATTCCCATCTTCTTCTGCTACAAATTTTGTTTTCAGAACTTCCAGTTGTTTTATTGATGGCTAGTAGATGCGTCCAATGAGGATTGCTCATGTATTCTTGTCCTTCAGCATTTAGGAAAGATAGGCAAATGCGTCTGCGTGCCTGGTTGCTTTTCGATTGAGGTGCCTGAAATTTCACATTACGTATTTGGGATGAATAATGTTGTACAATTTTTAGATATGTCATTAAAGTTTCATCTATGACTTGGTACTTTTGATCTATTTGGCGCACAAGCAGTTGTGAATCACTACTTATTCGCACATCTGTTAAGCCAAGCTCAATGCTTAGACATAAAGCTTGTATTATATCTTCATACTCTACGACATTATTTGTTGTTTCAAATTCCAGATTGTATGCATGAACTATGCGATCTTCTGTGGGAGTGGTAAGAACTGCTTCGATCCAGGATCCTTTATTATTAGAAGAACCATCCACAAATATTTCCTATATTCTTGAGTTCACCTTGTCCAAGATATCTTTTGGATCTTGTTCTTCCTTTTCTAATCCTAATATGTCCACTATGTTGGCGTCGTCTGCTAGAGGAAAGTCCGCTAGGAAGTCTGCTAGAACTTGGGACTTTTTAGTCGTTTTGGGATCGAAAATGATCTGAAATTGCTTGATTTGCGCATTATATTTAGCCACCCTACCAACTATTTCAGCGCTTCCGAAGACTTTCCCGACTGGAGCCTTTGAAAGTACTGTCACAGGATGGGCTAGAAAGTAGGTACGCAACTTTTGCTCAGCCCAAGCAAACGCTAATATCAGCTGCTCCATTTTGGTGTAGTTTCGTTCAGCTGAGATGAGCGTTTTGCTAACGTAGTAGACTGGTTTTTTTACCTTGTTGTTTGTACTTACTAAGACAACAATTATAGCATTGTCAGTTGCAGATAAATAAAGGGTTAGAATTTCTTCACGTTCCGGCTTTTGCAGGATGGGAATTGATGCCAAATATTCCTTTATCTTTGTGAATGCGTGTTCGCATTCCTCTGTCCAAGCAAATCTGCTTCCTTTTTTGAGTGTGTCAAAAAAATGCCTTGCATCTATCCGACGATCTTGAGATGAATCTGCTCAGCGCGTCCAACCTCCCGTTTAGTTGTTGCACTCATTTTATATTTTTTGGTGAGGGAATTTCTGTGATGGCCTTTATCTTTGTTGGGTCTACTTCTTTTGCCCTCTAAGTTACCAAATATCCTAAGAATTTACCCGACGTTACTCCAAACGTGCATTTTTATGGATTGTCCTTCATTTGGTATTTGCGCATTGCTTCAAAATTTCTCGCAGGTCCGATAATGATTGCTAGCGTCTTTGGTTTTGACTAGCATGTCATCTGCGTAGATTTCCAAGGAATGCCTAATCCAAGGTTTAAAAATGTTGTTGACTACTCTTTGGCATGTTTCCCCCGCACTCTTTAGTCCGAAAGGCATTCTCGTGTAGCAGTAGAGGCCGCGCAGAGTAAAGAATGCAGTGTGATCTTAATCTTCTTCCGCTAGCGCAATCTGGTTATATCCCGAGCATCCATCCATGAATGACAAAGCTCCATAACCTGAGGTCACATCTACCAATTGGTCAATTTTAAGCAGGGGATAGCTGTCCTTTAGACATGCTTTGTTGAGATTGTTGAAATCAATGCAAATGCGGAATCCCCATTATTTTTGGGTACAATGACCATATTGGAGATCCAAGTTGGGTACTGCGCTTCTCTAATGAAGCTTGCATCCACCAGCCTTTGCAGCACTTTTTCCACTGCGTCATGGTACATAGGCGCTATCTTTCCAATGCGTTGCTTGAAGGGTTTTGCATCTGGACTAATCTTCAAGTGGTGGCATATGATTTTTCGATCGGTGCCTGGCATATCGCCTTAGCTTCCATGAGAATACATCCATGAATTATTTTATTAACGCAACCGTTGCCTCCTCCCTTTCTTGCCCTAGCAAGGTTCATATTTTAATTAACTTTGGCTTTTCTTCCGTTCCGATGTTAAATTCTTTAGTTGGTTCTACTGCAGAGAATGCAGCCTTTGGTGAGCTGATGGGAGTGGCTTTCTGTAATTGCTATTTGATATTCTCAACATCTTCTTGTTCCAAGGATTTATCCTCTGCGCTAGCGTAGTTAAGTTTATCTGCGGGATTGGTATCATAGGTCAGAGAGGTCGTATTGACAAAGTAGTCTTAGAATTCTTGCTCATTCGCTTTTACCTTGCGCTCTTTCTTTCATTCACGCTCATCTTTGGCCTTTTCTTCATTTAGGCTTATCATTACAGCATTGCACTGTCTGGATTTAGGCTGATCTCCTTTGATTTCCATCTCACTATCGGGTCTTGGAAAGCGCAAGCATGGTGATATGTTGATGATGTTCCTTGCAGCTTATGTACCCATAATCTTCCTATGATCACATTGTATGGGGAAGGTGCATCTATAACCGAGAATCTTGTGTTGATCTTTAGTGGACCTGCACTGACTTGAAGAATAATTTCACCTTTTGGGTTAGACGTAGAACCATTAAATCCATATAAGGTATATGGGGATGGAGACATTTGCTCGTCTAGGAACCCCATTCTCTTAAATGGCTCATAAAAGAGAATATTGAGGGAGTTTCCGCTATCAATCAATATTTAGTTACGTTCCATCCATGAATGGGTAATGTTAATACCAACGGATCATTGTGGACCTCAATTTCTTAATCCATTTCTTTTACCGAAAAAGTGAGTGGCGTATTCATCCATCGTTCCCAATTAGTGAGTAATTCACCTTCTGCTACCTTGAATATTTCATGCTACTCTATTCTCTTGCGTGTACGCTCTAGAATGGCTTCGTCATAGTTTCCGCTACTGGAGATTCTGAGAAGGTAATCATATGAATGTATTTCGCGTTCTCTGGAAGTTGGATGCGGTTGACATTTCCTGCTGGTGCATGAATTTTTGTTAGGTCCACGAATTCTTACAAATATCTTGCGTTGATGAGATCTTGAATTGTGTGTTTGAGGTGTTTGCAATCCTCCGTGGAATTCCCCCGATATGCGTGATATTCACAATAATCCTTGTGATATTTTGTTGCTTCGGGCGGCTTTTCTTTAGTCTTGGGATACGTAAAGTTTGACAACTGCCCTGCTTCCCTCAGGATCTGAGTTGCGCTGGTATTTAGTTTTGTGAATACTCGATCTCTGAAAGATTCCCGCTTTTTGTTGCGATCATTTCCCTTTCCGCTCCTAAACCTCATATGCTTATCCCAGTAGTTGGAGCTTCAAAAAGGTTTCGATGCTCTTTTTGCATTCGGCTCTTCTGCTGGTTCAATAGATAACGTCCGTTTGGGGCTGTGCTACTCCCTTTTGGAAGGAGCGTGGGTGATTTTTTGGACCTCCTGAAGGGAGATGTACTTTTCCTGGATTGTGCGCAAATATCCCAACGTAACTGGTAAATTTGCATGCAACTCTATAAAAATGGGTGAAGTTATCACCAGGCCATATTTGTAGCAGTTAATTGCTACCTCGGGACTACATTTTCCGATAGTGTGACAAATTTTCTTCCACCTATCTGTGTATTCCCTTAAGGTCTCTCTTAGACCTATTTCCAAAGAAAACATCATGTCCAGTCCTAGTCTTACAGCTCGATTGTACATATATGTCTCCATGAACAACCTTGATAGTTGTTCAAAAGAGTCGATGGATTTCGGTGGTAAGTTATCAAACCATGTGAGTGCGCTATCCTTTAGGCTTGAAGGAAATAATCTTCACATGACTGCATCTTCATGCTTCGAATGCACAAGTCCTCTAGTGTAGTACTTTAAGTGCGATGCGGCTTCCGTAGTCCCATCAAAGCAGTTAAATATTAGGAGATGACATTTAGCTGGGATCGGTGCGCTGATCAGATGATGTGAGAGTGGAGTAGTGTGTGCTTCGTGAAAGACTTCCTCCAACCTTCCTCCGTTCTGCTTTGCTTTTAAGGCTGCGAGTTTTTCTCCCATTTTGAGCATTTGCTCAAAAATATCGTTGAGCTGTTGAGAAGACCTTTGGGTTCGAGTTCCTGTGATTGACGCAGTCATATCCCTAAAAGGGTTGTATGATGAGTCATATATAGAGACAATTACAGTCCTCACTGGGTTTACCCGTTGTTGCTGGTTTGCCTGATGGACTACCATTCTCCTTTCTGGGATATGATTTACTCTTTCTAGTAAAGTAGGTTGACGAGGAATCTCAGTGCAAGGTCTTTCATTCTCTGCGTGCAATGTTTCTACTATTTCGTTATCCCTAGAGCGGCTACCTCTGTGCCATTTGATAGAAGATTCCTCAGTTCCTGGTTTTCCGTGGTCAGCGCAAACATTCTGTCTGCTTGTTCTTTGTTTGCTCCGGCTAGCTCTGCCAACTGAGCTCTGAATAACATAGTCTCGTTGATGTAGTTTTTAAAACAATGGTAAAAGATACGATTCTCAGACTTGTAAAGATTTGATTTTTAAACCTAATTTTTAATACTAAAAATAAAGAAGATTAAAGTAGAATCGATTCAAGAATTGTGGTAAAACTAAGGATTCCACTATTATCCAATTTGTCAAGCGATTAAACATTAATAATTATTTTATAATTCATATTCAAGTTATTAAAAATATTGTCAAAGTTAGATTTCTAAAATATTAGTTGTAAATCGAAAGTATGAGACATCAAAAGCTTTAGACTCAGCATGACCCATCAAAAGAAAACACAACTAATTGATAAAAATCATTTTTTCCAAATTTAATTCAAAGAAAATAATTATAAAGAATTGCAAAAAATTAATAAAATAAGAATTACCACTTTATTATTGGAAAAATAGCTTCCTCCATCGCCCTAGTGATGGTGTTTAGCTCATCATGTTGGAAACACTCTCAAAATAATTGTTCATAGCTCAAAAAGTATTTACAATGAATAAATAAAAGTAACACAGGAGAATTGATACGCTTATAACTGTCAGACTGTGTTCTCTATGTGGTTGAAGAGAACAGAAGACAGCATCAATAAAGTACGGACTCCGGACGCTGTAGAAATAAGAAGGAATAAGCAATGGAATCAGCGACTGTTTTCTCTATCCTTATGTTCTTCGTCTTCTTCACACCAACAAAATTCTTTTTTTTTTCTCCTGGAATATTTCGGCTGTCTCTGGGTGCTTTTCTCTTCAATCTCTTGGCTATTTATAGGATTAGTAAACCATAATGATACGGGCATAATTTATATATATTTACCACTTAATTTATATTTACTAATACTTGAATTGTATTAATAATGTATTTTTAATTGGTGGTATGCATAAATCCGATGTTACAAATAATTTAGTTTAATAAGAGCGAAAATAGCGTTTGCGACAAATATCGCCAATTTCTACTCACACCATCGAAGATTAAATCGGGTCGTGTTAAGCTAACACCATTTATATATTGTCACGGAAAGGAAATGGGTCTGCTTGATTTGTTGAAAAAAAAGAAGTTAGTAATTTTCTGTTCGGTGGATTTGTGAGCTGTTTAGTATAAAATCAAGAGAGCTTTTTGGGCGTACATGGAACTGATTAGTTGGTGGAGGTGACGAGGAAAATGAAGGATAAGAAGTAGGGGCAGAGAAGTAAGGAGTAGGCAGACAAATAGGGAAGTATTGTATAGGCTAGAGACAGGCTATGGAGTACTGTTCGGTTCTGGCTTGGATTTAAAAGGTAGGAGCATAGTGGCTAGTAGTTTGGGGACAATGGCAGAGATGGTGTCAGGTGGTAAAAGTGGTATTGAGTTCGTTTGAATTTGGTGGCAAGTGAAGAAAGAATACGTGGGCTCGGTGATTAGGAGTTGGGAAGTAGGTTACGTGACTTCTCTTGGAGTAGGCTGGACGGTAGAGCATGAAGAGGAGTAATGATGAGAGAGACTACCACGTGAAGAGGTTAATAGGTGGAAGAAATACCTAGGGCTAGGCTAATTAAAGTGAAAAGAAATAAAAGGTAGGACAGAGAGTAGGCAACAGATGGGACTATCCCATGTGATTGTTTTTGGCTTTTGATTGAGGGATAAGAAAGTGACGTGAGATGGAAGTGAGAAAAAAGAGTAGAGATTGGGGTGAGAACGTGAACAAGTAAAAAGAAGAAGTCAAGGAAGAAAGAGGCTAGATAGGAAGATCTATACCTAGAGGCTAGAGAAGTATAAAAGGAAACACAAGAAAAGAACGACTGGAGACTTTTTCTTAGGTTTTTCTTTTTAGTTTGGTTAGAGCGAGGTTCTGATTTTGGAGAGACTTTCTCCTGTACAGTTTTGGGAGGCGGTACAGAGAAGAGACAAGATAGATTGAAGAGGACGGCTGGAAGGGAAGAAGAAGCCTATTTTTGTTTTATTCTTTCTCTTTACTTTTTCTTAATTAATTTTATGGGTTTTGAGAAACCCATCTCCATGTCTTGTTAATTAATTTTGTAGCTAGGGTTTAATGTTGAAACCACTTAAAGTTTAGATCAATTAAATCGATTTATTTGATACAGACTATTATGATTTGAATAGATTAATTCCATGATTTTGATTTATTGATTTAATGAAAAATTAGTTGTTGCTTCACCGGTTCTGTACAATACAGTAACCTATGCGCAGAATTAATAGGATAGCAAATATGTTTGTCCACTTATTTGATATTTCATGCTTGGGTTAAATCCTTAGATGGGGTATGCTTAGAAGAGCCCGATATTATTTGTGAACCTATAATTAGTTTTAGATTATTTTCTCGCTAACGCAATTAGATGGCGTATGCTGAGACTTAGAGCTTTTGATGCGCCATGCTTAGGGTATCCCAGTGATATTTGCGATTCTAATACATATAATAGGTGATGTCGATAAAACAAACAATAGATGAATATTCAGGAGTTATGTTTCACTTCAGTAATTAAATATAAATAATGGTGGATACTGAATACCCTGGTTACTATTTCTCCTATTTGATTTATTTTTATTAGTTTAGTTTGTTTTATTATTTCATTCATAATTCTAAAAATCTAAAAATATTATTTCTGATTAGTTTAATTGAGATATTAATTGCAGTATTTTCCCGCTCCATGTGGGTTCGACCCGTACTTTCCGTTGTCTACTAGTTAGACACCGTGCGATTGAGGTTATTTATATAGGGTAATCTAAAATCTTATCAATTTTTGGCGCCGATCCCGGGGAGCGGTTGTGGAATATTGTAATTAATATTTTTGATTTCATAATCATAGTTTAGGTTTTTATTTTATTTATTTTTAATTTTGTATATGATTTTATTTTTATTTTAGGATCCTTAGTTCTATTTGACTTGTTTTGTATTTTAGTATCTCTTTTCAGGTACTTTTCCAAGGATGGGGAATCTTTTGGATTTTCTGAATCTTAAGGAAACACAAAAAAAAATGACACTGGGGAATTATTAAATCGGTCACGGCATAATGAAGTTCTTGCTTCACCTGAGGTAAGTGAATAATCACCTCTAATGATATATGAGAAGTACTATAAACACAGACCACTTAGTTTGGAACAACGATTGAGAGTTCTGGCAATGCAAAGATTATATGTTGATGATGATTGATCAGTCTTGTAGTGACTCTCAGTTCCAAACAGAACATATAGATGACCCTGTGGATGATTGTGTAGATGATTTTCCTAATTCCATAGATGAATCTATCTCACAAGATCATTCACCCGACTTAGAGGTTGTTTCTAGACCCCTAGAATTCAAAAATTTACCTAATTTAGGGTTAGATTTGTGTGCTTCTCAAGTTTTGCTGGATCACTTTGCATCCAAATATCCAGAGGACTTTCCTGTGCTTGACACTGTGCACGAACCTATTAGTATTTCCCCAATCCCAATTTTATCCCCATATTATGTTCTTTACGCACTTCCGAGTATAGTAAAAACTAGGTTTGGGGGTAATCCCTTGTTTTTGATAGTTTCAGTGTCACCGTGTCACCATAATATAATTGTGAAACTGTCATTTGTATATATTGTATTTTGGGTTGATCCCCAAATTTTCAGGATATTAGTGTTTGGGGATTCTCTGTACATATCTAGTAGGTAGATTTTTATTTTCTTGTTTTTATTTTCTTTCAGGCTTTTTGTTTATTTTTATTTTTAGTGTTCTTTGTTATTACTATCGTTTGATGTGTGTTACAAAGAACACTGCTTTTCTTGCGTCAATCAGGTGAGACGTTCCAATCCCTTATCTTTAATTTACATTTGTTTCTCTTATTTATATTTATTGCATGCCATTCTAGGTTGCACGGTTTGAAACATTGAGGACAATGTTAAATTTAGGTTTGGGGGTAGAGTTTCAGAAAATTGATGCCAATAAAGAAACTCTGAAATTTAGAAACTTGTGAATTATTCAGGATGACACTAACCATTCTAGGTAGATGTAAACATAGCTCTTATTTATAGGAATTGGTGTACCCAGCTAAATGGTCTATTCATATCTGAATGCACTCAGGTGTTAGAAATAACATGATAATCATTGAACAAGCATACCTCGGAATCATCATAATCATATCACTTTCTATTTTTATTTTTACAATTTTATGTTTCTCTAAGTGATTTGGTGGGGCCCAGTATCAAATTTTTATCGCCTCCAGGATGAAATAGAGTGTTGAGATCAAGCCCATTTTTAATTCTTATTCAATAATAATAATAAAAAAAATGACACTTTGATAGCAATATGTGTGTTTTCCCTGTCTCCGTCGCCTAAGCAAGCGTGGAATGCAGGATCCATGGGAACTATCATGTAATCTGCTGAAAAGGAACATGCTCTTAGATTCGAAAGATCTAATCATGTAGTCATAAAAAAAAATTATGTATATAAATAATAATAATAAAAATAGGATTCATCCTGGCAATGACCTTCAAAGAGATATGGGAAACACCGTTCACCTTAGTCAACATATTCACCATTCATCACTTCTATATCCATTTTCTAATCTATCCCTGTGTTTGAGTTTGATTGATTTCGAGAAATGTGAATTTTTATCCAATTTCATATGTTCAATGATTATTTGAGTAGAGTTTGCAGTCTTATATGAATTTTAGTACGCTGAGTGAAAACTTGTGTACAACAATTGGATTCATACATGGTAATGATTCTTATAGATGAAAGATTTAGTATGCCAACAAAATATCTTGTTTAGTGTCTATCCTCGATCGTTCACAGGTAGCTGGAATTTGGAGTAAAAGATTTTGTGGGTATATCTCTTGTAAACCCTCACGAGACAAAACTCGTCCGCTAAGGCCACTTAGGGGTTTGAAGGATTATTACATATGCTAAATATAGTCGCGATTCCTACGAAAGTGAGTTAGGATTTTTATTCTTAGATTAGTTTTGCTCGAGGACTAGCAAAATATAGGTTTGGGGGTATTTGATACGGGCATAATTTATATATATTTACCACTTAATTTATATTTTCTAATACTTGAATTGTATTAATAATGTATTTTGAGTTGTTTTTAATAGGTGGTATGCATAAATCCGATGTTACAAATAATTTAGTTTAATAAGAGCGAAAATAGCGTTTGCGACAAATATCGCCAATTTCTACTCACACCATCGAAGATTAAATCGGGTCGTGTTAAGCTAACACCATTTATATATTGTCACGGAAAGGAAATGGGTCTGCTTGATTTGTTGTAAAAAAAGAAGTTAGTAATTTTCTTTTCGGTGGATTTGTGAGCTGTTTAGTATAAAAGCAAGAAAGCTTTTTGGGCGTACAGGGAACTGATTAGTTGGTGGAGGTGACGAGGAAAAGGAAGGATAAGAAGTAGGGGCAGAGAACTAAGGAGTAGGCATACAAATAGGGAAGTATTATATAGGCTAGAGACAGGCTATGGAGTACTGTTCGGTGCTGGCTTGGATTTAAAAGGTAGGAGCATAGTGGCTAGTAGTTTGGGGACAATGGCAGAGATGGTTTCAGGTGGTAAAAGTGGTATTGAGTTCGTTTGAATTTGGTGGAAAGTGAAGAAAGAATACGTGGGCTCGGTGATAAGGAGTTGGGAAGTAGGTTACGTAACTTCTCTTGGAGTAGGCTGTACGGTAGATCATGAAGAGGAGTAATGATGAGAGAGACTACCACGTGAAGAGGTTAATAGGTGGAAGAAATACCTAGGGCTAGGCTAATTAAAGTGAAAAGAAATAAAAGGTACGACAGAGAGTAGGCAACATATGGACAAGCCCATGTGATTGTTTTTGGCTTTTGATTGAGGGATAACAAAGTGATGTGAGATGGAAGTGAGAAAAAAGAGTAGAGATTGGGGTGAGCACGTGAAAAAGTAAAAAGAAGAAGTAAAGGAAGAAAGAGGCTAGATAGGAAGAGTTATACTTAGAGGCTAGAGAAGTATAAAAGGAAAGACAAGAAAAGAACGACTGGAGACTTTTTCTTAGGTTTTTTTTTTAGTTTGGTTAGAGCGAGGTTCTGATTTTGGAGAGACTTTCTCCTGTACATTTTTGGGAGGCGGTACATAGAAGAGACGAGATAGATTGAAGAAGACGGCTGGAAGGGAAGAAGACGCCTATTTTGGTTTTATTCTTTCTCTTTACTTTTTTTAAATTAATTTTATGGGTTTTGAGAAACCCATCTCCATGTCTTGTTAATTAATTTTGTAGCTAGGGTTTAATGTTGAAACCACTTAAAGTTTAGATCAATTAAATCGATTTATTTGATACAGACTATTATGATTTGAATAGATTAATTCCATGATTTTGATTTATTGATTTAATGAAAAATTAGTTGTTGCGTCACTGGTTCTGTACAATACAGTAACCTATGCGCAGAATTAATAGGATAACAAATATGTTTGTCCACTTACTTGATATTTCATGCTTGGGTTAAATCCTTAGATGTGGTATGCTTAGAAGAGCCCGATAGTGGTGGATACTGAAAACCCTGGTTACTATTTCTCCCATTTGATTTATTTTTATTAGTTTAGTTTGTTTTATTATTTCATTCATAATTTTAAAAATCCAAAAATATTATTTCTGATTAGTTTAATTGAGATATTGATTGCAGTATTTTCCCGCTCCCTGTGGGTTCGGCCCGTACTTGCCGTTGTCTACTAGTTAGACACCGTGCGATTGCGGTTATTTATATAGGGTAATTTAAAATCTTATCACCTAATAGCCTTCCTCAATCGATAAGGATGCATAAATATATCCAAAACCAACTCCAAATACGTGTTAATCACAAACATGGAGTATTCTCTTTTTCCTATAAGAACTTGAATTTTTCAGCCAATTTTCACGAGTGAATCACTCATTCTGACGTTTGTTGATCCTATCTTGAGTGTTTCTTCAATTTGGGATATCAAAAACAAGTTTTAAATCCCTTTAAATTCGGTTCAGAATCATCCATAATAATTCTCTCACGTAACCACCAGTTCCCCCCATTTCCGGATTTTTAATTTGAAAGAGGGGTGGCCGTAATCCAACTGGTGGGTGGATTTATCAATATTTTTGGGTGCCTTTAGTATTTTTCATGGGGTGCCTTTATCACTTTTTGAGTCGATTTTTTCAAAAATGTTTATTTATAAAAAATACATACAAAGACATAAAAACCCATAATAAGTAAAAAATCAAGCACTAGTAGAATAGAGAATTTAGCACAATTTATACACAAAAATATGTTTATCAAATACCCCCAAACTTACTATTTGCTAGTCCTCAAGCAAATCTAATCTAGAAATAAAATCCTAACTCACTTTCGCATGAATCGCGACTACATTTAGCATATGTAATAAGCCTTTAAACCCATAGGTGTCCCTAGTGGACAAGTTTTGTCTCGTGAGGGTTTACAAGAGGTATACCCACAAAACCTTTACTCCAAATCCTAGCTACCTGTGAACAATTGAGGGTAAACACTAAAAAATTTATTTAGTTGGCATACTAAATTTTTCGGCTATGGGAATCATTACCTTATATGAGTCCAGTTGTTGTACATGAGTTTGCACTCAGCGTACTAAAATTCATATATAAGAAAACAAAGCTCTACTTAGATAGTCGTTCAACCACGATACTCAGAATCTATCAAAGTTCAATCACATGAATAGATTTAGAAGATGGATATAAAAGTGATGAATGGTGCATATGTTGACTAAGGTGAATGGTGTTTCCCATATCTATCTGAAGATCAGTGCCAGGATGAATCATAATGGATTGAGATACGCTCCCACTAGTCTTAATCCTAATATTCATATCGACTCAACTGGTATATACAAGGGTCCAATTGATCGATTTATTGAAAGTAAACCAATTATAAATGTACTGACAACATATTGGATCCAATTTAATCCAAGTGCATGGTCCTTATCAGCATCTTATATGATAGTTCTCATAGATCCTGCGCTCCACGCTTGCTTAGGCGACGGAGACAGGGAGAACACACACATATTGCTATCAAAGTGTCAATACTCAACTCTTTTTTTTAAATAATGGGGCTTGATCTCAAACACTCTACTCAATCCTGGCGGCGATAACAATTCGATATTGGTGCCCCACCAAATCACTTAGAGAAACACAAAAATTACAAAAATAAAAACAAAAATTGATATGGTCGAGATAGACTCTGAGATATGGTGACAACTATCATGCTATTTCTAACACCTGAACTCTGTCCTTTTATGAATAGACCATTTAACTGGGCACACCAATTCTTATAGAAAAAAGAGTTAAGTTTACATCTACCTAGAATGGTTAGTGTCATCCTGAATTGTTCACAAGCTTCTAGACTTTGGAGTTTTTATTATTGCACTAAAATTTTTCTCCCTTACCTCCAAACTTAAATCAAACAGTGTCCTCAATGTTTCAAAATAAAGAGCAGTACCAAGAGGAATAAAGAGGTAAGTTAGAAAGATAATACATGGGCGAAGCGTAGAAATCATTCTATGGAGAATAAGACAGAAAATAAAAACCTAAAAACTAAAATCTACTAATGTACAAACAAAATCCTGATGGTCAATCAGAGTAAACAGGATCCTCCATAGGGACCTCCTCAACATTACCTGTAGGAAAAGGCTCTAAAAATGGTTTCAATCTTTGACTATTAACTTTGAAAGGATTTCCACCATCTTGAGTCTCAATCTCAATAGCACCATGAGGAAAGACAGTGCGAACAACAAAAGGACCGGTCCACTGATCTAATTTTAATATAGTGGTAAAAAGGTTCGATACTCAGACTTGTGAAGATTTGATTTCTAGACCTAATTCTTAATAAATAAAAATAAAGAAGATTAAAACAAACTTGATTTCAAATTGATGGGAAGAACTAGGGTTAAGGATTCCACTATTAACCAATATTTCAAGTGATAAAATCTTATAATTCTTGTATTCAGTTTAATCAAAACATTATCAAAGTTAGGTTTTCAAAAGAATAGTTGTAAATCGTAAGCATGAGACATCAAAAGCAGTAAACCCAGCATGACTCATCAAAAGAAAACACAACTACTTGATAAAACCATTTTTTCAATTTAATTCAAAGAAATTAATAGATAAAATAGAAGTTACCACTTAATTATTAGAGAAATAGCTTCCTCCGTCGCCCCAGTGATGGTGATTAGCTCATTGTAATGGAAACACACTCAAAATAGATTTTCATTGCTCAAAAAGTGCTTACAATGATGAAAAAGAAGTAACACATGAGTTTTGATACGCTTATAAGCGTTACAGAAGATGTGGCTCTGCGTTACAGAAGAGAAAAGTAAACAGGAATAAAGAACGGACCGTGTATGCAGAAGAAGACTGCTTCAGCATCTTAAGACACGACTGTAACAGCGACAGTCTTAACGACGCTTAATCTCCGCCTTATGTTCTTCATTATCTTCTTCGCAGCAGATTTTTCTTTTCTTCTTCAAATTTTTCCGACTGCTCTCCCCCCTTTTCAAGCTTCGATTCTCTTGATATTTATAGGGTTAGTGAACCCTAGAGACCTTCCTTAACTGATAAGGACTCAAAGAAGAGTCCAAATCAAACTCAAATTACGTGTTTGATCACAAACAAGGTATGCTTCCCTTTTCCGGTGTGGACTCGGATTTGCAGCGATCTTCACGGCATGAAACGCGTCTTTTAAGCGTGTATGATCTTATTTTGAGTGTTTCTTTAATTTGGGTAACTCACAGTAGCTTCCAATCCCTTAAAAATTGATTCCAACCTAATCCAGAAGAATTCTCTTTCACGTGAAACTCTTCCCGCCATTTTCGATTTTTTGAACTTGAAGAAGGGGTTCACTTAACCAAATGGTGGGTGCCTTTAATAACTTCTTGAGACGATTTTTCCACAAATGTTTATTTCTCGAAATACCTGCAAAACACAAAAAATCCATAAAAATACAAAATCGAACACTATCAAAATAGAAAATCGAGCGCAATTTATACACAAAAATGTGTCTATCATCCACCGAGAGTGTAACTTCCTGAGGAATAGATGCAAACGAGTATCATACAGAAGAACTAACCTGGAGAAATGACTTTCTTAAAATATTTCTATCATGAACAAGTTTCATTTTGTTCTTATACTCCCTAGCACTATCATATGCATCTTTACGAATCTCTTCCAACTCATTGAGTTGGAGCTTCATGTGAGCTCCTGCTTTGACAAGTGAAAAATTGAATTGCTTTACAGCCCAATATGCTATATGGTCTAACTCTACGGGAAGGTGACAAACCTTGCCAAAAACTAGACGATAAGGTGACATTCCAATGGGCGTTTTAAACGTAGTACAGTAAGCCCATAAGGCATCAGTAAGCCTCAACGACCAGTCTTTCCTATTAGGATTAACTGTTTTCTCTAGAATACGTTTTATCTCCATGTTGGAAACCTATACTTGACCACTAGTCTGTGGGTGATATGGGGTAGCTACTTTGTGGGTAATACCATATTTCTTCATCAAGAGCTTAAACGGTCGATTACAAAAGTGTGACCCTCCATCACAAAATATAGCTCGCGGTGTACCAAAATGTGCAAATATGTTATCATTCAAAAACTGGACCACAATCATATGGTCGTTTTTTTTTACACGAGACCACATTTACCCACTTAGATACATAGTCTACAACGACAAGGATGTAAAAATAACCACAAAGGAATTAGGAAAAGGACCCATAAAATCAATGCCCCATATATCAAAGACCTCAGTGACTAAAATAGGATTCAAAGGCATCATATTTCTAAGGGAAATGGTTCCTAACTTCTGACAACGCTCACAAGCATCACAGTAACTGTGGGAGTCTTTAAATAACGACGGCCAGTAGATTCCACATTGCAATATCTTAGCAGCAGTCTTGTTAGCACTAAAGTGACCTCCTCAAGCATGATCATGAAAAAAGGAAATAATACTAAACTGGTCACTCTCATGTATACATCTCCTAATAATCTGGTCTGGACAATACTTAAACAAGTAAGGATCATCCCAAAAGAAAAGCTTTACCTCGGATAAAAATCTAGAACGATCTTGTTTACCCCAGTGTTGAGGCATTCAACCAGTAACAAGATAATTCACTATATTCGCAAACCAAGGTGATTAAGGAACAAAAAATAGTTGTTCATCAGGAAAACTATCTCTCACATGAGGAGAATCATCATGGGAATCTAAAACAAGTCTAGACAAGTGGTCTGCTACTACATTTTCTGTACCCTTTTGTCTCTAATTTCTAGCGAGAATTCTTGTACCAAAAGGATCCATATAATCAATCTAGGTTTAGTATCCTTCTTAGACAGAAGGTACTTCAAAGCAGCATGATCAGTAAAGACTATAACCTTAGAACCTAAGAGATAGGATCTAAACTTCTTTAAGGCAAAAACAATAGCTAACAGTTCCTTCTCTGTGGTGGTGTAGTTCAGTTGGGTATCATTCAGGGTTTTGCTATCATAGTAAATCACATGAAGTAATTTGTTTTCTCACTGACCTAACACAACACCAATAGCATAATCTAAAGCATCACACATTATCTCAAAGGTTAGGTTCCATTTAGGTGCCTGGACTATTGGGGCGGTAGCGAGTAAGGTCTTAAGCTTCTCAAAAGCCTCTAAACAAGCATCATCAAAGACAAACTTAACATCTTTTGCTAGCAGATTGCAAAGAGGTCTAGAAATCAAGATAAAATCCTTAATGAATCGACGATAAAAACCTGCATGCCGTAAGAATGACCTAAAATCTCGTACAATTTTGGGGACCTGTAAAGTCTTAATAAGGTCAACTTTGGCTTGGTCTACCTCTATACCCTTAGAAGATACGATATGCCCTAAAATAATTCCTGATCGAACCATGAAATGACATTTTTTCCCAATGAAGCATTAAATTCTTTTCCTTACACCTAGTCAACACTAATGTCAAATAATGCAAGCACTCATCAAAAGATGACCAAAATACTGAAAAATCATCCATAAAGACCTCTAAAACCGTTCTACCATGTCAAAAAATATGTTCATCATACAACACTGAAAAGTAACGGGTGAATTACACAACCCGAAATGCATGCGTCTATACGCAAAGGTGCCAAAGGGACAGGTAAAAGTAGTTTTCTATTGGTCTTCTGGGGAAATAACAATCTGATTATAACCAGAAAAACCATCTAGCAAGCAATAATGTTATGTCCATCTAATCTCTCAAGTATTTGGTCGATGAAAGGAAGAGGAAAGTGGTCTTTCCTTGTGACCTTGTTCAGTTTTCTATAGTCAATACAAACACGCCACCCTGCGGTTACTCGAGTTGGGATTAACTCATTGTTATCATTCTGGACTACATTTATACCTGATTTCTTGGGAACAACTTGAACGGGGATGACCCACTTACTGTCTGAGATTAGGTAGATCATACCCGCATCTAACAACTTAAGTACCTCAGTTCGAACTACTTCTTTCATCTTAGGGTTAAGTTGATGTTACATCTCCTTAGACGGTTTAATATTCCTCTAAATGAATCTGATGCATACAAACAGTAAACTTATACCCTTAATGTCTGTTATGCTCCACCCTAAAGCTTCCTTATTGTCTTTAAGTACGGTCACTAGCCTACTTTCCTGGTTACTATCCAAGTTGGATGCTACAATCACATGCAAAGTCTCAGACGGGCCTAAATACACATATTTTAGAGTATCTGGTAGTTGTTTAAGGTCCAACTTAGGAGGCTCTTCTAAAGAAGGAGTTATAGTAGACTTAGAAACTGGTAGTGGTTCGAACTTAGGTTTCCATCCATTACTAGTGTCTATCAAAGTGGTTGAATCTAACAAAGCATTCACCTCATTAACACACTATCGTCATCAAAATCAAACCCAAAGTGGGCTAGGTATTTCTCTAATGGATCTTATAACAAAGTGTTTGGTAATGACTCCTGAACTAATGTTCCTATCATGTTCGCCTCTTTAATGCACGTGTCATCTAGCTCAGGTGGTTGCTTACTAATATTGAAAATATTCAGCTCAATAGTCATATTACCAAAAGATAAGTTAATAATACCATTTCGACAGTTAATGATCGCATTAAATGTAGCTAAAAATGGGCGACCTGATATTACAAGTATCTGATTCTCTGGGTCAGGGACAGGTTGGGTATCAAGGACAACAAAATATAATGGATAAATATATTTATCGACCTCAAAAAGAACATCCTTTATGACACCACGAGGAATTCTCACATACATATCAGCTAATTGCAGGGTTATCTGAGTAGGTTTCAAATCACCAAGTCCTGGATGGAGGTACACATGGTACGGAAGTAGGTTCACATTGGCCCCTAAGTTAAGTAACGTTTTCTCAACACGGTAGTTACCTATTATGCAAGAAATGGTTGTGGAACCTGGGTCTTTGTACTTATGAGTTGTATTGTTCTAGATAATTGAACTCACATGACTAGCTAGAAAGGCTTTCTTTTGTACACTAAGCTTTCGGATTCACGTACACATATCCTTAAGAAACTTGGCATAAGTAGGAATCTGCCTAATTGCATCTAATAATGGAAGGTTGATAGTGACTTGCTTAAAAACCTCCAGTATGTCGTTAAAGTTGGATTCCTTCTTTGTTAGTGCTAACAATTATGGGAACGGGGCTCTGGGCACAAAATCTGTCTTTTGAGGAGCTATATCGGGCTCTTTAGAGACTTCGTCAGTCTCTTCAGTTACTGGATCAACAGGGTGAACTACAGTATGTTCACTATTAGGCATGGTTACCTTGTTATTTACCAATTTACCATTCCTAAGGGTTCTAATTGCATTCATATTATTTTATGATTTATCACCAAAAGATACTTCATGAACTCCTTTAATATTGGGGTGTGGTTGAATAGGGAACTTGCCTTTTTCTCTTTCTCTCAAAGACTCAGCGATTTGACCAGCCTGGGTTTCTAAATTGGAAATAGCCTGACTGTTAGCCTGAATGATCTTTTGATTTTCTCGTAAACTTTGATTGACAAACTGCTGAAAATCTTTAGTGTTCTTAGTTAATGAGGATTCTTAGTATAACCAAAACCTGGGGAATCTTAGAATTACTAGACTGACCCTAACTCTGGCCCTTAGCCAAGAAAGGTTAGGATGGTTTCTCCAACCAGGGTTATAGGTTTCTGAATAAGGGTTAAACTTCTGATGATTATCGAATCTGGTATTATTATAAATGACATGGGCTTTCTCTTCAACAGTCTGTCCTTCCCAAAATGATTTGGCTCAATTCCACAACTAGATTGACTCAATTTTAAAGCTTCTAAACTTTTTGATATAACTGTTATTTTGGCATCTGATTCAAAAGATCCTTCTACCCTATTGACATTCCCTCTACTTAGAATAATTGTTTTCTGGGAATCCCTACTATTTTCCCACTGCTGGGTTTTTTCGGCGATTTCATTCAAAAATGTCATTGCACCATTACAGTTTTATTTTCAAACCCACTTGTGCATAAAGACTCAACCATGGTTGTTGTTGGATAATCTAAACACTCATAGAGGATCTGAACTAGCCTCATTTTTTTCTAAACCATGATGAGGACATTGTGATAATAAGTCATTGAACCTTTCTAAATACCTATATAAAGATTCTCCCTCTTGTTGAGCAAATGTGAAAGTTTGCTGCCTAATAGATGATGTTTTGTGCCTAGGAAAAAACTTATGGAAAAAGGCAGATGTAAGTTGTCATAGGTTTCAATTGACTCAGATGTCAAACTATATAACCAAGATTTGACTTTGTCTCTTAATGGAAAAGGAAACAATCTAAGTTTCAATGCTTCATCATCTAGGTCCTTAATCCTGAGGGTACTACATATTTCCTCAAAATCCCTAACATGGAAACAAGGGTTTTCATTTTCTTTCCCTAAGAAGATTGGGAGCATATGTATGGTCCCAAGTTTCAACTCATAGCTTGCTTCAGTTTCAGCTAACTTGATACATAATGGACGAGAATTCCCAGTCGGGTTCAACAAAGTTTTTAAAGTTGCCATTGCTTGCGCTATCAAAGGACTAGAAGTAACTTTTTCATACAGTGTCAAGTTCTCAAAATTGAAATTTCCAAAAACAGGGCCCTAAAAAGAAGAGTCTTCGAGGTCCTCGTTTCCAGGGACAAAACTACTAGGTTTTCACTAATCAAACGACCTAAAGTGTATCTTTTCCAAGCTCGCTCAGTGATGATTTCAAGCGGTCTTGCCATACACTAAAAAAACTAAAAATAAATCTTAATTGGAAGGGAATTCTAAACAATCACAGGCAAGGCTGACTCAACCAAATCAAACCTATTAAATCTAGCAAATAAAAAGCATGATGGCTCCACTTAGATTGTTTCTAGACCAGCTTCTATTCTTTCGAAAGGCAACTAGTTACAGTTTTAGCAAACCTCTTAGAATGATCCGAATTAGATTAAGTCGAACAGAAACAGGATAAACTCTAAGGATCTTTGTTAACCCTATCTCTTTGGCAACTTTTCCCTGGGTTGCAAGGCGGCTCTAATCAACTTAAGATAATCTTCATGAGCTTTGAGTTAGGCTAACAAAGTAACCAATACAGTCCTTTTGAATGAGTCTCCTATAAGCTTGTTACCCTATCGGTCTCTTTCTAGTCAAAATTTTAAGCTTAGGTTCGCGTTTGGTAACGTGTTCCTAAAGCGGGCAAGAATGAAACGATGATGAAATCCGAGTCCTTATCTTGTATGGCCAGTTCTTGCCCTTTACTAGAAAATAATTTCGTGTTCAGTTCCTCAACATATATGCATACGAACGAATACAGTAAACCCACTTGCAGGGGATTCGTGGGTTGATCGAGTCTTACCTCCCTAACCATACGGGGGATGAATCGGTTGTAGTCGACTCGGGCCACCGACTCCTGTGTCAGTGTACGAACCCGAGGGGCCGAAACAATATCATAATTGTCTTCCTTCCCTGTTACAGTTTATATTTAAACTACCCTTCCGTAGGGTTTAAAAATAATAATAATGTCCAAAGTCCCAAAATAAAGCCCAAAAGTGTCCAAAAATAAAATAAAAATTACAAGAATAATCAAAGATTACCTAATACAATTTTGTAAAAAGGGAAACAAATAAAACCTAAAAAAATAAAAATAAAAATCTAATTAAAGATAAAATTCTTTGTCTTCTTTTCTATTCTTTTAGTTTTAATTTTAACTCCAAGTCTTTGATCACCAATGTCTTTGGCTCAATTTCCTTTTAATCCAAACTCCAAAACCTGTAGCAAAAAGATAAATACCCAAAGAAACGTAAAATAAGAAAAAGTAAAAATAATACTAAAAACAAAAATAAAAACCTAAAATAAATCTAAAACTCTAAACCTAAAGACAAATCCGCGTCGGCGGCCAAAAATTGATGTATTTTTTAAAACAGTGGTAAAAGATTCAATTCTCAGACTTGTAAAGATTTAATTTTTAAACCTAATTTTTAATACTAAAAATAAAGAAGATTAAAGTAGAATTGATTCAAGAATTGTGGTAAAAACTGAGACTAAGAATTCCACTATTATCTAATTTGTCAAGCGATTAAACATTAATAATTATTTTACAATTCATATATTCAAGTTATTCAAAATATTTCCAAAGTTAGATTTCCAAAATATTAGTTGTAAATCGAAAGTATGAGACATCAAAAGCTTTAAACTCAGCATGACCCATCAAAAGAAAACACAACTAATTGATAAAAATCATTTTTTCCAAATTTAATTCAAATCAAACAATTATAAAATAATTGCAAAAAATTAATAAAATAAGAATTACCACTTTATTATTGGAAAAATAGCTTCCTCCATCGCCCCAGTGATGGTGTTTAGCTCATTATGTTGGAAACACTCTCAAAATAATTGTTCGTAGCTCAAAAAGTGTTTACATTGAAGAAATAAAAGTAACACAGAAGAATTGATACGCTTATAATTGTTACAGATTGTGTTCTCTGTGTGGTTGAAGAGAACAGAAAACAGCAACAATAAAGTACGGAATCTGGACGCTGTAGAAATAAGAAGGAATAAACAATGGAATCAGCGATTGTTTTCTCTAGCCTTATGTTCTGCTTCTTCTTCACACCAGCAAAATTCTTTTTTTTTTCTCTTGAAATGTTTCGGCTGTTTCTGGGTGCTTTTCTCTTCAATATCTTGGCTATTTATATGATTAGTAAACCCTAATAGCCTTCCTTAATCGATAAGGATGCAAAAATCTATCCAAAACCAACTCCAAATACGTGTTAATCACAAATAGGGAGTATTCTCCTTTTCCGATAAGAACTTGAATTTTTCAGCTAATTTTCACGAGTGAATCACTCATTCTGACGTTTGTTGATCCTATCTTGAGTGTTTTTTCAATTTGGGATATCAAAAACAAGTTTTAAATCCCTTTAAATTCGGTTCAGAATCATCCAAAATAATTCTCTCACGTAACCACCAGTTCCCGCCATTTCCGGATTTTGAATTTGAAAGAGGGGTGCACGTAATCCAACTGGTGGGTGCCTTTATCAATATTTCTGGGTGCCTTTAGTATTTTTCATGGGTGCCTTTATTACTTTTTGAAACGATTTTTCCATAAATATTTATTTATCAAAAGTACCTACAAAGACATAAAAACACATAATAAGTATAAAATCAAGCACTAGTAGAATAGAGAATTGAGCACAATTTAGACACAAAAATGTGTCTATCACTCATTTGACCTATCATCACCATTGGTTTGGTTGTTGATAGGTACCCCATCTTTTTTTTGTGGCATGGTTATAAAGGGGATTGTGGTTAACTGTTGGACTGGATCTCCTACTTGCGGCTCAACCCTGCTGGTTGAAGGTAGATTTTGATTAAGTCTGGCTGGGTGAGTGAATCTTGGTGGGTGCACAGGTTGATTCTTCCACATTCCCTCAGTGGGTGTGTCCGTTCTTTTTACACGCACGCAATCATTGTTTCGACTGTTCCATGTATCGACTGCGAGATTTCCGTAACCGCGTGAAGCGATTATTATCTCCTGATTTGCAGTTGTCTGACTCCTAGTCTGCACTTGACTTTCTATTTGATTCAACATCTGACCTGATTTCACCATCTTAGCTCGAACCTGTTTTCTTAAAATGAGATTATCACAAAATTTGTTAGCGCAGTAGCTTAATCTTCTACAAGTTATTCCATGTAGAGGAGATAACTTATATTTGATCAAAGTAATAGAGTGAGCACACGAAGACGAAGAATCGTAGTATATACCTTTTTTATTGGTACTTTTTTCGATCTAGTATTCCAGATCCGCTGAGAGGAGTTTAAACTCAACAAACCGAGAGTGAAAGGACGCAATGACTACTAGGGAGTAGTGCTTAATCCTTCCTTTTTTATACCGAGAAATGTGAAATCTTTTCGCGGAAGTTAAAAGCGACAAAAGAGCTTAATATGTTGAAAATAACAAAACACAAGAACACAAGTCCCTGTTTCTAGCGCCAAAATGTAATTACTATTTTTCCTATAGTTTACGTAAAGAATAAATACGTAACTATTCAGCGTAAAGTACACAGTGATAATGATTGCAAGTAAAATATTGAAGTAAATACTTAGGTGAGCGTTACTCAGATAATGCCAATAAGTACGTATGCCTAAATAACTCAAGTACTTATAGTGAAAATAAAATAAATAAAGCAAAAAACTAATTTAACACTTAACACAAGAGATTTTACGTGGTTCGGTTGTGCTTACATCCACGGGGTAATGAGTTTAATAATTTATTAAGTATTTTGTATTTGATTACAAGTGAGAGTAGAAAGATTGGGAATACAATTATGTTTCTAGACTTAGGAATCTCTTCTCTCCCTTGGCTCTAGTAAAAATGTTCGACCCATCTCTTGAGATCAAGTCTAGTATTTATAGACTTTCCCCTTTCCAGCTATTTCTACTTGTGCAGCTGACTGATACGTCCCTTTCTTGAGCCTGTTATGATCCCACTAAGGATCTCGATCAACTGAGAAGTCTACACATGTCTCTGCGCTACTGACTTAGCATTTAATGCTAAGTGGAATCCAACCACGCGCCTGACATCCCTACTAAAAGCTACGCCTAACTGACGTCAGAAGATAATATGTGAATCTTCCACGTCTCCTCCTCGAGATGTGGTAAAGTGAATCAGGCACAGTGCATCTATTTCATTTCGTGCTTCTCATATGTAACATGATCATGGTATGGATCTGGGATCCAAATGGTGCAACATGTCAATCAGAATATTTGTATTCACAGAATAATTTCAGAATGGGTTAAAGAGGAGGTGACAGAGTGTTTATCCCATGACATGAATTAGAAGAACACCCCAAGTGGCAAAAAAGTATGCCGCTCCATAAAGTAAAATAAAAATAATACTAGGCGGCACTTCAATAGCCGCATGAGTAGGAAATATGTTAACTTAAATTAAAAATAAATCAAATTTGTTGTCTCCCATAATTATGAAAGTTTTAAGAATTAAGATTTATGAACCCATATGGTTTTAAAATAAAAAGAAATCATTTTTTTCTCGAGCGGCAAAATGTTGTGCTGCTTAGTGAAAACTTTTGGACAGTATTTAAAGTGAAGTAGTGTCCGAACGAATGTCGGGAAAATATGGCTTCGCTACTTTAATAGTGGGAGAAAATTTATACCCTGTTCGGTTCAAAGAATTGAAGGTTAGGTAATCCAATTCCTATGGAGTGCACCCAATTACTTGAATCGAATGTGACAAATCAATTCTATGTAATTAAGATTTTTGATTCCTAAGAATCTGGTTCCCTCTAAAATAATAGATTTTTGTTGCACTAATCCAATAGAACAATGGAATTGAATTCCGAGGTAAAAATAAAAGTAATTGAATTACCTCAACCGAACGCTAAATTTTAAAATGTGAATTCAATTCCAAAAATTGAATTACCCCATAATTTAATTCCTAGAATTTTAATTCTTCTAATCGAATGATGTTAATATTTTTTACTTGATGTTAAAATAGGATTCTACTTCCATAAAGATTTGCTAACATGACCGGAAATTTAATTGAGATTGATCATCTTTTAATTTGGTTACTAATTTACTGATTTCGAAACCAGGTTTTTGGACTGGTTAGTTTATATTAATTAAAAGATGTGTACTAATCTGATTAAGAGACACCATTTACATGTCCTCCAAGCATACACAAATTTTTTATTCAAATAAGGACCGATGGATATGAATAAGATTAGTCGAACAAATCAAATCTCTAATACTTTAAATGGTATAAAACCTCATGTTGAATGGTAATGAAATCGTCGCTTTTTATTGGTCGAGAAAAGGGTTTTGGAAATTGGTGACTCTGGGAGGAACACTTGGCGGAACAAGATTGGATGGAATGATTTGGGATCATGAAAACCCCTCACATGAGTGGTTGTTCAGATGTAACATAATTACACCACCTTTACACCAAATACTTAGATGTACTAGGTCAAAGTCATCCACGATGGGTGACCTACACTTTATCTCTACTGTCCATATCTAATTTTCTTAAGATCGACGGCCCATATTGTTCCCTAAACCTTAAGAATCCCAAAAAATCTCATAACCTAACTCTTCCATTCCGTCGCAAATCTTCACATCTAACATGCTCCCTGACTTAACAAATGAATACAAAATCAATGGTTTACTCAATATAGTCAATATCGGATTTCGGTTTGTATCGGTCGAGAGCGATACACTGGTACACCTTTGTATCGGGAGATTTCTGTTCCGAATATCGGTGAAATATCGGTCCACACATTTTATACTTATAATTATTATATCAAACGTTTTTTCCATATTGGACCTATTAAGATATAAAACTGGTACTCATTTTTCTAAAAAACCATAAAAAATATGAGTAACAATTGGAAACCCTAGAACTAGGATAAAGAAAGTCATTTATTATTTTGTTGGTTTTTTTTTTTGTTGGTTTTTTTTTTAAATCCCTTACCCTAATTTCGGCCATCTCGGTCAACTCATTTCGGGTCATCTCGGCCGAAATTATCGACCAAATACCGTATCGGCGATATAGCGTGTCTCGTCTCGGATGAATGTCGAAACCGGCCTTATCGGCGAAATTTCGACCATCTCGGTCGAAATCAACTACACTGGGTTTACTCAAAGTTTTGATTGGTTTCCCGTGGTTGTTTATCCAATATAAAATCAGAAAGGTATGATTTATTTTACCTTTTTAAAGTTTTTGTATGTTGATGTCTTCTCTGGTTTTTGATTTTTTATCTCTTCCTGACTCAACGTTTTTTTTTGTTTTTTTTTTTTTTTTTTTTTTTGATACTATTCATGTTTTAGGTTTCCGATTTGTTTTCATTCATGAGTTCGTTACAGGGTAGTGGCTATTAAAAAAAAAAAACTGAGATTGAGATGATTTTAATCTAATTTTTTCGTAACAGTGAAGGAACTAATTAATTAAGAGGTTAAGATCAAATAATCAGTGAAGAGTAATTAATTATTCATATCGACCTCTTGATTAATTCTCCAGTTATTCTGATTTGAGACTATATAATTGTACGAATATTCCTAGATTCATGTCAAAGTCGGGTTCATTTGGCTCAAGGTAAATCTTCCGATTTCATTTGGTACTATCTTGGTTGCGCCGATACAAGAAAGTGTGTCAAGTACCAGAATCGATACGTATGGATCCGGGGACAGATACGATTCTTCCCGATTTGTCTCAATAGCCTAATACTTTTTACTTCAAAGGGTTGTACTTCTCACTACGCTAGTCAATGAAGTGGAGAACACCTAAGAAACTAATTTAGAAGGTTTCTACTTCTCACTGCGCTAGGCAATGAAGTGGAGAAACACTTGAGATGAATAGAAGGAGTTTAGTCTCCTTAGGGCAATTACAATGGGGCGATCAAACCCATCGATCAAATGACTAAAATTTTGATCGATGGTCAGCAACAAAAACAGCGGTGGATAGTCAGGCGGTACCCTAGGACCGCGCTTGAGAAGAAGCGAAATTGTAGAAGCTCGCTCACAAAATAGTCAGGCGGTATCCTAGGACCGGGCTTGGAATCAGGCGGTATCCTACGACCGGGCTTGGAAACTTCGCTTGAGATGGCGGAATCCTACCTCTTCGCCCGTAAAAATGAGCGGGATGCTGGAGTCTCGCTTGAAACCAGGCGATGATCTAGGATACCGTCCGACTATATTTTTCGTCGTCGACATTTCAATTAGATGTAGTCGGCTACAGTAAAAACCGTCGATTATATACTAAATATAATCGACGGTTGGGGAAGAATTTGGGCGACCATCGATCAAAAATCATCTTTGATCGACGATTTGATCCCCATTGTAGTTGCCCTTATAAAGGGACTTGAGATGGGGAGTTTATAGTTCCCAAGCAATGTTGGACTAAGATCTTGTAGGAGAAGGGTTTACAAAAACTGTAGTGGTAAATAGACGGTATAGGTTAGCAATATTTAACATGTGGTGTATATTAAGGTGCACGTTAGTAGATATAGGGTCAATCCTAGCTTACAACTTTGTCTTTTTGATGAAGAGACTGCAAATGGTCTGTCATAGGCCAATTGCAACTTCATCATACAACTATCTAGCTAGTAGGTATGCACAGACTGGTTTTTTTAAATTTTTTATTTGTTGATAACACAATCTTAATGGTACAATATATGATGAATGAAATTATATTTTGGGAGTAACATTGGAGTTATGACCTCTAATACATTATTGAATCCCCATAAAATTGCATTTACATAAATTTATGTACGCGATATCTCTCCGTATCCGTATCGGACATTTTGTGAGATGCCGAATCGGATTCTTTGATACGTACCGGTACCGGTATCTGTGCAACGCAGGGTACTATCTCTTGCTTCATTTCCTGAATTGGGTACTATCTGGCATCAATAGTTTTATTTTCTTCCTTTCTGTAATCCTTTCTATCTGCATGAGTTGTGAGTCTGACCTTTGAAAGTAGACCTTTACGCACATCGTTTCACAAGGAGTAATATCAGAACTATCTTTTACCCAAAGCATCCTTCTTTGATATATAATGATTTCATAATATCCTAACTCTTCAGTGGTGCTTGAGCTGCACATGTATCTCCTCATTGTTAGTTGTTAAACATTAAATGGCTTAATATATATATATATGTGCACTATCATTTACTGATCTGTTCATTCCCTTTATCAGGTGCTTGGTGTTGGAGAAGAGCGAGGAAGAACTCAATCCGAGGTATTTTTAATTTAACCTCTACTTATAGTTAGTAGAACATGGCTTTCCGAAACTCGCCCCTAAACTGCCTTCACAAGCCTTAAAGTTCTTTATAACAGTCACTCTAATTCCTTTTGCAGGTAGAGAAGCTTAAAACTGAACTAGAGGAAGTTGATAGTGACTGTGAGTATGACAAACTGTTGGCTGAAAGTCTCACTAAAAGTCTATCTACAATCGTTGTCTGTCTCTCGTACTCATGTCAAGGAGTAACTAAAATGAGGAATTAGAAAACAATCCTAAAAAACATTTATGAGGCATATAATCTTCTTAAAATCACTTATTGGGCTGTGTATTTATTAGGCATTGGTCTCAATGGGAGATAGGCAGTATTCAATCAAATTCTGGGGATGATGCTATTGTTTTGCTTCCAGATTGCAGTGTGAGTTTATGACTTTTCTATGTGGGTACAAACATCCAGTATATATGTTGGTTTTTAGATTTTATAAGACTTACATCGTATAATTATTTTTTTTCAGATTGTAACAGTTTCTCTCGGGAATTCGTTACCTACTAACCCAGATATCATTGAGGGTGTCAATGATCTTATACATCTTAGTTACTTGAATGAGCCATCAGTTCTTCATAATCTTCAGTACATATATTCTAATAATATGATTTACGAAGTATATCTCACTGCGTATTACCTGGAAATGCCTCTCCCAGTTAATACTTTAGGTGCTCATTTTAGTTACTTCTTCACTTTAAACTAAAGCAGGGCCTGTTTTGGTTGCTGTCAATCCCTTTAAAGTTGTTCCGATATTTGGAAACGCATTTGTCTCAGCTTATAGGAAGAAAGTTTCAGAAGACCCTCATGTCTATGCTACTGCAGACACTGCATTTACAGCAATGAGAAGAGGTGAAACAAGCATACTTATTTTATGACAATTTGATTCTTTGGTGGACTAATTATTATCTTTAAGGAGTAAGCAGGCCTTTATTTTGGAAGATCGATACTGCTCTCACCGTTCACGGTAACGATTGTCTCTTAAACTTTTTTTTTTAATTTCGTTTTTGGATCTAAGTTTCGATTATCATATGAATGCTGAAATGGGCTTTTTTGTATTACATTGATTTCTTCTTTGTTTCCGTCAAGGACAGTCTTCATCGTTCATATACACATGTTTCGTTCCTGATTGACGTCTGTTCCTGTTAAATTGTTCCAGTTAAATTGTTCATTCATATTGGACTAAGATCTCCACGGAGAACTCCTTGTTATCACCGATCGGGAAAATTTATCACCATTAGAAAAAAGGAAGTGTGCAAAACTGAGCTGCATCCACCTTGAACGTATCGGAAGTTATAAATCCGATGTTTGTAGCCATTTGTGGAATGATCTCTCTCTATATGTTAACTCGCAGAGCTCTATCTATCAGTCGACGAAGAGGATACAATACCAAGGAATACATGCCCATAGATTCGTACTGTAGGCATTCCAAAGTCTGATTTGAGTACTGCATGCTCATTATGCCAAATTCTTAAATCATTGCACATTTGCACACATTATTGTGCTGTTTTTGTTTAGATTAATTGTTGTTTTTTGTTGGTGCATTGGGTAATGTCATTCATGTTTTGGGTAAACGTCAAACCTGATTTTTTGGGTTTGTAATATCTGTTTATGAAACTTTTTTCGCAATTTAATGTCTAAAGGTATAAGATGCTTCCCATGGTGCAGAAAAACTGATTAGTGATGATTTAGACGACTTTATCAACAATAGACAAATAAACTATTACAAAACTGTCACCTTATAGGAGCCTTAAGGGGATTTTTTTAAAGCTGCCAAGGATGGAATTCAGAAACTGTTGCCGGTACATGTTTGTTTCGTATTGTCTGAATGAAAGTAAAATTCTACTAACGAGAAACTTTCCCTCTGGTGAGCAGGATATGATCACAACACCTATTGTGACTACTCTTAGAGACTTGTTACAAAATAAGGGAGATTTAGATTTTTTCTGATAGGCATAATAGTGGTGTAAATCCTAAAGTGAACTTAGAGCAACCATAGTGGACGGATCATTCCCAAAGACCAAAGACTAAAAATTTTATTCTCTGGTCCGTCTCAAACGCAGTGGGTGAACGAGTAAATTTGATCGTGCGTTTATGTAAGGTAGCGTCTGTAGTTGGGCGGTTGTTTAAGGCAATGTCTCAACAGACGGGCGTACGCCTAAGAATACGTTTGGATGAAGCGGACATTTGGTGAACGTTTGATGGCAGACGTAACAGAAAAGAACGCATGATGATAGACGCACGCTCCAGAGACGGACGCTCTCTTGGCGGAGCGCCTGATGGGACAGAATCATAGCAAAACGCCCGTATTTTATCTAACACGTGCAGCTGGTACGTGGGAATGCTGAGACGGACGGACGCTTAATATAACGCCTGGTTTATCAGACGCTTCCCTAGCCGAATGCCTCTCCATCAGGCGGAGCCATAGCATCACGCATGAAGTGGGGACTAGGCGGAGCCATAGCATCACGCCGTTCACACTCAAAAAAATTTCAAGTCCCCTATAATAACATTATAAGAAGATTCATTAACGTCTTGTGATACATATTACATGTTAGTTACATTTCTCACTAAAGGTTTGTATTTCTTACCATTCACCTGATCTCGTCCAAATGCACTATGTTTAATACCTCCCCATGGAAGTTGGCAAAAGCAAGGTTGCCTACAACTTTTATGTTCAGTTTTTGAGCCATAGCATTACGCAATTGTTCGCAACCTTGTTTAGGCTGATGTGGTTTTAGAGTTGGTAATGACGATTTATTTTTTTCTAGGAAGACATATGAAGTGGGTGGAGTGACGTAATTTTTAAAGTGGTAAATAAAGGTTCGATTCTCGAACTTGTGAAGGTAATGATTTTAGAAAATATTGGACTAAATATAAACTAATAAAAATCAGGAAAATAAACTAGAGAAGATATTTAGGAAATATGGAGAAAACTAGGAATCAGGGTTCAATTATTTCTAACAATTTATGTGATTAATCATGTAATTCTTTTTAACAATTTAATTCAAGTTTGCCAAAATATGTTTTCTAGAAGAATAATTGTAAATCCTAAGCATGGGACATCAAGAGTAATTAACTAAGCATGACCCATCAAAAGAGAACACAACTATTTAATAAAAACCATTTTTTTCTAATTTAAATCCATGCAAATAATAATAAAAGAATTATAAATAATTAATTAAAAATAGACTTACCACATAAAATTGAAAGATAAACCTCCTACATCATCCCAGTAAATAAACTTAGCCCATGGTGAAGAAAACTTGCTCAAAAGATCTTTTCATTGCTCAAAAAGTTGATTACAAGGTGAAATAATAGTGCAACAGCTGAACAGATACGTTTATAAATGTCACAGAACAGGGTTCAGCCGTTACAGAAGTGTTTCTAAGCAATAAATGGTTGAAAGAATAGGCGACAGGAGCAGTTTGAATCAGCAACAGATATAAATGTTGCTGAGTCGTCTTCTCCGATGGTGGCTGATGAAGAACACGCCGGCCGGACCAGCAGCAGGTGACCGGCGGCGACCGGAACTGGCCGGACTTGCTCTGATTTCTTCTCTAGGTTTTCGTTATTGATTTCTTCGGCTTCTCTTGGTATATATAGGGTGTATGAACCCTAGAGAGTCTTCTAATCCCATTATAACTCTTTAAAATCTATACAAATCCTAGTTTTAATCCTCCACAGCAAAAGAAATATTTTCCGGCCAAAACTCGGATTTGAGGTAATTCTTCCGGGATTTTTCGCTGTTTTCTCGATTGCTTTGAACTTGTATTGGTCTCTACTATCTTTTGGATAACTTTAAATCCTAAAACATCCCAGAAATTCGTAACTCGGTGTATCCAGTTCTTTTCCTGTTTGGAAAAGGAAAACCTGATGAGCTGGATCGAACTCGGCTGAGTTGAATCGCCTTGTTGACCCGCTGGGTTGACTCGGCCGATCCTAGGGTGTCCCTTATCCATTCTTGGGGTTCCAATAACACTTGTCCTTGGGTTCCTTTATCACTTTTTGAGCCAATTTTTCCACAAATCTTTATTCTTCAAATGTACCTACAAAAGCATAAAAACGCGTAATATATGCAAAATCGAATACTAACTTAATAGAAACTAGGGTGCAATTTAGACACTAAAATGTGTCTATCATGGAGCTATAACATCACGCCTTTCGTTGGGCGGATCTCTAGCTTCACGTTTTATTTGGGCGTTGATTTAGTTAACACCTCTCATTGGGCGTGCTCCTATCGTAACGTTCCGCTGGACGCAAGGTTGGGTGGACGCTTCATCAGGCGTAGTTTTGGTTAATGCCCGTAAAATGAAACGTAAGTCTAGCGTTACGCCTGCCACCAGACGGATACCTAGCACAACGTCTAGCACGAGACGGTCTCCTAACGCAATGTTCGACTATAACTCGTTTGGTCCAATTCTCCGACCATTTTTGGTCATGAACAGCGTCGAAAGTGGACCAAAAATCACTTTTACTCGCCCCACTAATCTTCGTTTTGGACGGACTAAAGAGTAAAAATGGGTTTGGTCCGTCATTTAGTCAGCCCACTGTGGTTGCTCTTAGCTAATGGGGGTTGATGGACATATAATTGTACTATAATAGTCTACAAATCTTCCCCATGTACAGTTATATGTCCATCAACCCCCATTAGCTAAGAGCAAACTTAAATGTGGTGTCTTTTTGGTTAAAAATATACTTCTCTATCGGTTTGAACTTTGAATTCAAATTTGACATAAATGTTAAAAGTCTGTGAAGTTTTATAAGTCTGTGATGTTGAAAGTCTGTGATGTTGAAAGTATGTGATGTTTTGTAAGACGTTGAAAGTCTGTGATGTTGAAAGTCTGTGATGTTTTGTAAGACGTTGAAAGTTTGTGATGTTGAAAGTCTGTGATGTTTTGTAAGTCGTTGAAAGTCTGTGATGTTGAAAGTCTGTGATGTTTTAAAGACGTTATGTTCATGGAAATTTTTTGGAATTATTAGATGTAGTAATTTATACACTTTTGACATTCATACACTTTTGACAGTATTAACAGTATTAACATTTGTACACTTTTGACAGTATTAACTTGTTTTCAATTTTGTTATTTTAGGTTGTGAATCAGGTGATTATGGATTCTTCTAATGCATCCAATTCATGCACTACACCCTCTACATATGGCTCATTGTTGCCTTCATCTTCTACACAAACCAAAGCTCCACCAACGAAAGACACACCATCCAAAGATATAGCATGGCAATGGGGTGAACGCAGAAATCCAAATTATCCAACCTGGATTACTTGTTTATTATGTTTGAAAGAAATCTGTGGTGGTGGAATCACTAGGTTTAAGGATCATATCTTACAGAATTCATGGAATGTTAAACCATGTGGTAGTGCAACAATTGATATTATGAACAAACTTAATCAGGAGACTTCTCTAAAGAGGACCAGAAAAGAAATCCGGGCTACTGTTGATTTAATGTATGAGCATACAAACTCAGGTGAAGGATCTGATGCTTCAACTGATGTTGAGGTGCAAGAAAAAGAGGGCAGTGGTAGTCGACTAGTTGTACAAACTCAGAAGAAACAACGAATAGGCCAAAGTAATAGTAGAGGTCCAATGGATTCATTCATGAAGACAGATCACGCGAGAACTCAGCAGGCCACTCTTGAAAGGAACAGTGTAGCGAAAGAGAAGTTACTAAAAGCTGCATGGAAAAGCATTTCTTCTTGGATGACTGAGAATTCAATTTCTTTTAATACCGTTTGAAGCCCAAGTTTCAAGAAATAATCTATGCAATTGGCGAATACGGGAAAGGTATGCAGTTGGCTTAACTTAACTTGTCTGTAACTTAACTTGCTCTGTAATAGTTGTTAACTCGATCTGTTTTTGTAGGTTTTTCTTTTGATGTTAGCTATGCCTTCACCATCTTACCGTCAGATTCGTACAAATCTTTTCAAGGAACAATTAGATGATATGAAGACGTTTGTTGATACATTTAGGGTACATTGGAAGAGGTTTGGATGTTCTATTATGTCCGATGGTTGGATGGATGGGAAAAAGCGACATCTTATTAACTTTTTGGTGAATTCTCCGAAAGGGTCAGTTTTCTTGAAGTCTGTAGATGCGTCAAACAGAACCAATGATGCTGATTACATATGTGGACTTGTAACAGAGGTAATTAATGATGTTTGGAAAGATAATGTTGTTCAGTTCGTTACAGATAATGGTTCGAACTTTAAGAAGGCAGGAAAAGACTTAGTGATTGATTTCCTAAATATGTATTGGACTCCTTGTGCTTCCCATTGCGTTCAGTTGATGTTAGAAGATCTTGGTTCCAAGCTTCCAAGAATCAAGAAAGTCGTGGTATTAGGTAAGAGACTCCGGAGCCGTAGCGAAAGCGAGTCTTCATAGGGCAATTGTCACTTCTTATGGACCCGAACCTGGGTGATCTATCCATGACCAGGATGAAGCTTGGGTGAAACTAAGTGGAGGTCCGAACCGACTGATGTTGAGGAATCAGCGGATGAGTTGTGGTTAGGGGTGAAATGCCACTCGAACCCAGAGCTAGCTGGTTCTCCCCGAAATTCGTTGAGGCACATCAGTCGACTAGACATCTTTACCTATATTTATTCTCACTTTAAAGTATTGGCTTTTATGAGGGAGATGACAAATGGAGACTTACATAGGTCCACAAAGACTAGATTTGCAACTCAGTACTACACACTAGAAAGTCTCCAGAAGTATAAAACCCATTTGCAAATGATGTTTGTGGATGATAGGTGGGCGAAAAGTAGGGATGCAAAAGAAAATGTAGGAATTAATGTACTTAAGATTGTTACAAGTAGTACATTTTGGGCAGATGTTGAGTATTCTTGTACTGTGCTAAAGCCTTTAGTTAAGGTTGTAAGGTTAGTGGATATTGAGCTCAAACCTACAATGTCTTATTTGATTGATGCAATGAGAATAGCATGGGATCAAATGGAGAAGAATTTCAGTAAAGAAACAGATACTTGGGCTATAATTCAGGATGTCTTTGATAACCGATTGAAGAAAAACTTTAATCATGATCTACATTGTGCGGCTTATTATTTGAATCCTTCAATATTCTACAAGATCGATGCTCGTGAGATGGATAATGATTCAAAGTATAAAGAAATCAAAAGGGGTCTTCATAAAGCAATGGAAAGGCTAATAACCGATGAAGATGAACTACATAAAGCTATGTATGAATTGAGACTATACAGTGATGCTGTTGGGATCTTGGGAAGTCAGTCTTGCATAAGAAGAAGAGATAAAGATCAACCTCGTAAGTTTTTTATATTTTGTTATTTTAAAATATGATTATGTTTGTGTTATATAACTTTGTGTATGTATTTATGAAGATGATTGGTGGATTACATACGGAGGAATGGATGTCCCATGCCTACAAAAATTTGCAATCAAGGTATTGAGTTTGACTTTTTCTTCTTCCCCATGTGAGCGAAACTGGAGCAAATTTCAGAATGTAAGTATTCTTATCTTTGATTTCATCTGTTTTAGTCCCCTATGCCTGTCATACTGAAATGCACATATTTATTCTATCATTTGATTACTATCTATTATGTCATATGTTTTTGTATTTCAGTTGCACTCAAAGAAACGAAATTGCTTAACACAACAGAAATTGAATGATAGTGTCTTTATCCAATATAACAAGAAATTGCAGCGTCGATACAAAGAAATCCAACAATATTACGAGATGGGAAAGCTCGTGATCTTATTTTTCTGGATGAACAGGATGAAAATGATGAATGGTTGGATCCACAAAATTTGGATGACTTGAATGTGGAAGGTGATAATGTAATTTTGGATGATTTGCAGGAGAATATTGGTGAAGTAAGCGGGTCAGTTCGTAGTTCTCGAAGTAAGTCTATTTATCCAACTGACACTGACATTGATGCATATGATACTGATCAATTGATGTTGGACACGGAAAGAGGATTAATTGTTGATGATCGTGATGATACCTATAATGAATCTAATGATTTTGATTAAAATTGTAATATGGTTGTTTAATTAGTACTTTAGACGGTGAACTTTGAAGTTGTTGTTGTTTATCTTGTGTTTTTTGTTTGAAATTTGAACTATATGTGGAATCTATGGATCTATATATTTCGGATGAAAAAACATTTGTTATAACGTGTTGAAATAATTTTATAGTTATAAAATGTGAGCTAGTATTTTTTTTATAAAATTATAAGTATAAAATATATGGACCAATATTTTGCCGGTATTTAAACAGAAATTTTCCCTGTATACCGGCGTACCAGTGTATCGCTCTTGACCGATATACACCGAAATCCAGTATGGTAGAGCCTTGATCCAGATGCATATTTTTCTACAAACCAACAGTTAATAATTTTTTCTATAATCTTATTGTTACTAGCTTATTATAGACTTATAGTTGTTATATTTGTGTAGCATACCATTGGATTATAGCTTTTTTTACCTTTCCTTCATTTGCTGACTCACCGTTTCATTTTTTCTTAATAGGAAAATGACACTACTGAGATTGTTTTCGAAGCCAGGGGATGGGCGATTAACAAGACTGAATGATTACTGAATTAATTAAGGTGATATTTTGGTGAACTATGTTCACATCAGGAATATATGGTTGTTTTGTTTTCTCTTGCGTTTGTCTGTTTGAGCATGGCATGGTTAAGTTTCTGTGTAAAGAATCTCCAAACTTCATTTTATCATCCTGCAGGCAAGAAGGCCATTGTAGATTTTTGAGCAGTTCAATAATGCACCGTGAACCATGCATGATACCTGATTTTCTGCTTTGAGCCCTATAGTATCACCAAAGACCATCAGTTATGTTTTCCTTTTTTTATGAAGATAATGCCTAAAGTCAAATGTGATGAAAAAAGGTTTGCAATTTCTCAAATCGAATGCTTTAAAGGTAAATGGAACTATTTCTTTTCCTTATTAGAATTATACTTCTAAGTTTAAGGCTTATCATAATTTTAAGCATTAAATCTGATGCTATGGTTGCTACAGATGCAATACATTTTCCTAGGAAAGCTTAATAATGGCACCAACTAACTCATGCAATAGCTACCGCAGTCAGGGAAGCTCTCCACTGTAAAGAAACTGGAGCATAAAAAGTTATATTCTTAGTTTTGTGCAGACATGGTTATGAGTGGTCTGGATCCGTATGCTAGCTAGACCAAAGAAAGAAAAAAAATCTAAAATTGTATGTGTGGTTTGGATCCATATACAAAACCTAAAATTGCATGGCCAACTTCATTATCCGTATGCTAGATGGATCTTTATGTGTGGTCTGGATCCGTATACAAAATCTAAAATTGTATGAATGAAATTTGATTTAATGGTTAGCATCGAATTGCTGAAAAATTATATCCACGGGCACAAAAATGTATGTTTCTTAGTTTTTTTCTATGCTCCATTTAGATTTTGATTTCATTTCATAACGGATAATTTTATAGTGGCTGCTCAAACTTATCTTCAGTTCTTACCTATTGCAGATTCCTGATTATGTAGTCTGGATCCATATGCTAGTTAGACCTTCAAAATGCAATCCATAATACATTTCCCTTTGTGTGAAATTTGACACACTACCTTTTTAGGGGTAACTAACAGATTTCCGAAGCTTTGTTGATCTATTTCCACGTTTAATGCATTTTGGATTGTCTTATAGTATGTGAATCCAAAGCTTTGGTGTTATATGTTCTTACAAAACTGAATAGTTTATCACTATTTCGATACAGATTCTGATTCACACACTGAATTCAATCAAGTTGTCGACCCTTTTTTTCTGATTAGACGCCTCACACAGAAAGCTTTTATTATAAGTGGAAGGTGTAATTGAGACTTAGCTCAGTGATGCGAAAAGAAGATTTGCAGCCATCCAGCAGGTATGTTACATCTTATGTAATACTTCACCATAGAGCCTCCTAATGCAGGTCACTCTATCACACATCATACATGAATCATGATATCATCTTATGTAATACTTCACCATAGAGCCTCCTAATGCAGGTCACTCTATCACACATCATACATGAATCATGATATCTAACGTTTAAAATTGTGTTTATTTTTTTAATACAACAAAACCGTGGGTTCAATATGTGCAATTGGATATATCAAAAGAGTGTGGAGGAAAGGTTCAGAGCTGCAGATTAAACAAAGATGGAATGAAATGTTCTTTTCAAGAATGAGAAACTAGAAGAGGCTATGGAACGATACAAAATGGTTAGTTCATATGATCTTCTTCCTATTAATTTATCGCCCTTCAATTTTTATTTTTCCAAGTTTGTTCATAATTTTACTGATGTTACCTCATATCATCTTATCAGACAATTTTATACACGGGGAGCAATTTTATGTTAGTGCTTCTATAAGGGAGAAGGTGGAGAAAGGGTTTTTACAACTTCAGCATGTTTCTAATGAAGATCAAATTGCAGATTTGTTCACTAAGGGTTGTGTTATCCAATCTTTTCAAAGATACTATATAAGCTGTTAGGTTCTACTGAAGGTATATCTGAGTTTGATTCTACTAAAGTTGGTTCTGCTGAAGATGTTGATGAGTCTGCTGAAGTTTTACAATGAGAGCTGCAATTGTCTTTTGCTTTAATAGTATTTTTTTTTTTTTAATTTTGTTTCCGTTTGTTAAATTGTTACTTTAGTCTTCCAATAACAGTTTACAGGGGTGTGTTAGAAATACTCTCAGTCAAATCGGGTCTCTTGTTTGGCTATTTCTGACTTGACTTGTGTTGACTGCTAAAACTGTTATAACAACTATTTATTTTCTGTAATAACTCTGTTTCAGTTGAATGCAAAACCTTTTATCCTTTTAAATATTTCTCAACTACTTCTAGTCTTCTACTACTTGTGTCATATGTTGTTGTTTCCGTCTGCTATTTATAGATAACAACTTAGGAAAATTAGTTGATATATGAGAGTAGAAATATATATGTTGGTTGTTGCACATGATTTTCTTTCTTTCTATTTGTTGGGAGGAAAAAAAGTGTGAGAAACCCAAAAGGCGTAAGTTAGTGTGATCCCACTCAAAGGGCAATGGCATAACCTCATGAAAAACTATCAACAAAAATATTTTCCATATATCATTCAAAACAACAGACACTCCAAATTTGGTTACAATGGCTGTTGCCCCTATACTACAAAGTATTGTTGGTCTACTCTTTTTTTCTTTTTCTTTTCCCAATAATTAAACTAAACGACAAATAAAGAAAATCAAATTATGGAAATTAATTAGGTTGCGGTGGGAATAGAATAATACTAAGAGGTGTTTCTAAGCTTTAGGAAACTTTGCCATGGTTATGGTATTACTAGGCTTCGTGTTTTACACACATCCATTTTTACTAGGTTGCTGTAAAGGGGTTATCAAATTAAAAAAAAAAAATAGTAATCAGTACCGAAACAAAATAACCCTTTAATTATATAAAATTCTATTTTCTTAGAATTTGTAAGATTATACTCTCTTCGTACATATTATATAGGCGGAGAATGTAAAATCTTTTAGATTAAGAAATTATTTGATTTTTATAATTATTTATATTTTTTTTATTTTTATCCTTTGTCTTATTCTTAATACAGTTTCCTATACATTATAAATAAAAATATGTATGTCAAAAGACATCATAAAATTATAATTCTATCTAGTGAGACTAAAAAATTCTAATATTCCACCTATATAATAGATACGGAGAGAATAAAAATAGACTTAATACGTTAGTAACACAGACAATTGTTATCCCAATATTTTATAAAACTGCGTTAGTGAATTAGATATTTGAGATGCTCACACTAATCCGCCTAAATTTTTAATTTTGTAAAATCACTGTGATAGCCTTAAGTTATGTAAGTTACAAATGAAATTTGTTTTGAAAAACACAGGTAATAGGTTTAGATAATATATATAAGTATCAAATTTTTATGGTGGTATAATAAAAAATTCATAAATTTAATTTTACTAAAAACATTTGATAACTTGTGATATATTTGGTGGTACGAATAAATAGCCGCGACAGGGGCACAAAGCGAGGTGCTGGTTTTGTACGACAAATCCCGTGAGGGTCGAAATTGTATCTGCTGATGAGAAGTTAATCTGGAACCACGTACAGGTTCGCTTCTCCATTTCATATACTCTGTTTTTGACATCCCATCTAGAACGCAAAACACCACTTATGGATTCATCCTAAACAGCCAAATACATATGAAAGCCCTGATAAAAACAGATAAAGGGGGGAAAGCTGACTAACTCATAGCCTCTTTGTCATTACTGAACGGAAGAAGCCAATTTTGCTGTATCACAGCCCCATTTGTGGGGACAAGTTTGCTTCCATCATTTTCACTGGAAAAGTGGAGGACATTTTCATCACAGAGGGAGAAAGAGGATAGGCGTGGTGGATTGAATTCCTCCCTTTCCCTCGAGGAGGAGTATCCGACACCATTAGTATTCAAAATTCGGTTGTGTGGCTCTATTTTCTTATCCCCTCCCAGAACTATTTAGTTCTTATAATTCATAAAACCAAGAAAAACAGAGAAACAATTTCCAAATATTTTTTGATGCAGTCTCTTCCATCACCCTCCTGTGGTAGAGTTTGTGTGATCAGACAGATGACTAAACAAGTGGAATCAACATGGCCGGAGTTTAAACTATCTAATATGCTTTTGTCAGAAACAGTAAGGAAATTTCATGAATCTATCGACAATGAATGGGACTTCCTCCAGCGCTCAGCATGTCAAACTGCAGCTGGAAGAGCTCTGTGGAAGCATGTGATACATGATCCTGTTGCAGATGTTCTTGCAGGAGAGAAGTATCTAACAAGTCTTCATGAGAAGATGAAGAAAGACCATCTCAATAATGCACGTGAAATATCTGGGGTGATTCTTGCTGTCCGCACATTATGGTTTGATTCAAAGATAGAAGCTGCTCTCAAATCCTTCAACGACAAGACACCCAAGTTGTTCTTCTTGGTGCAGGTTATTTACTCTTCTTTCTCACTTCTTCCTGCATTTCTGAAACTAAAACATCATCATGCATGTAGAATCTAGGCAAACACTTCAGATAACTTCCAAAACATATGCTATAAGAAATCCTAGTTGTTGTTTTTCTTTCTAAGTACCTCACTTGGTTTTGATCTTCATGTGATGCATGACCAAACTCTCATCCCAGATTTAGATGGAGAGCTACAGAATGGGTGAGGAGAGCTTACATATGAGAAAAGTTTAGGAAGGTGCAATCAGTGTATCAATGCACCATGGCCCATCCAAGGAGTAATTAGCACTGATTGGCCCAATAGGTGAGCTGTCTGTAGAAAATATACCAGGTTCTCCTTCAAACATATTTTCATACATAATGCAATATTTTATAATTATGGTTTTTAATTTCAAGTGTTATGCGTAAACCTTTTTTAGTAAGCAGATATCAATACAGCAAAGTGTCCAAACTCACATGTTTGTTTTATGTGTAGGCATGGATGCAAGGGCATACAGGCTGAGCTGCTTGAAGGAGAGCAAAGTTTTTGAGGTTGATTTCCCAAAGCTCCTGCAAATGAAAGCCGCTCTCTTACATCTGGCAACGAGCTCCACAAACGAAAACGAGAAACTGACAGTGATGGCCAAATCTTTAACCAGAGTGGCAGCTGATATAAGAGATGAGGACTGGCTAGAGAAGCTTGAGAGATCTGGTTATCTTCCTCAACAAAATACAGTATGGGTCCTCGAAGGTATCTTATATTACCTCTCCCACCAGCAAGCAATGCAAGTCCTGAACGTTATTGCGGCTGGCTGCAATCGGACCCATACA
The DNA here is from genome assembly GCA_023531435.1 of Papaver californicum. Lineage (NCBI taxonomy): Eukaryota > Viridiplantae > Streptophyta > Magnoliopsida > Ranunculales > Papaveraceae > Papaver > Papaver californicum. Next base: position 5,901,087 of record JAJJMC010022854.1, read on the forward strand.
GTCCTTCTAGTGGATTTTATGAACAACTCCTCAACCACACTTTCTCAATCCAGCTTCCAATTTTATAGTGACTGGACTGATCATCTCTTGTCATCTCTAGGATTTTCAGATGTTAAGCTTTCACAGATTGGAGACCCAGATGCCCATTTCGGTCTCATGCATGATCCCCTTAATCTTTTCAATAGGCTCCGAAAGTTGCCTAGGTCAATCCAAACCAACCCGGATGATAACAAACCCTGCTGTCGGCTTTATTTGGTGAGTGCCTCAGGATCTCCTGATCAAACTATGAACTAGAAGAAGCATAAAACCATGTAAAGTGTAAACACATAAAGCATACATTTCTGCTGATTCTCCAATAAGCCTCAAGTTCAGGCATTATTCTGATTGTGGCCTTACATATGTATTTTTATCCAAAAGCTCAAGCCATGAAAGTAAATTGATCTGATGGTTTTGTACTGACTAAACCAATAAGATGGGAGATTGTTAAAGTCCCTGTGTAATTTAAAGAGCTCTGGAGGTGAAAGTCATGATCAAGTCCATCAAAGTCTTTCCTAAATATCTTGTTCTTGTTCTGTCCAATTATCAAGTATGTCAGTAGATATTACACTGCAGAAGTAAAAAATAAATAAAACGTTGCTATTTACCGTGAAAGATGTTATGTTAATGTGGGACAAAACATGATACAAATTACAAATCTCCGTTCTGTCCAACTATCAAGTATGTCCGCAGATATTACACTGCACAAGAAAAACAACGTTGCTATTTACCGTGAAAGATGCTATGTTGATGTGGGACAAAACATTGGTACAAATTACAATCTCCAATACATACAGGCAAAGCAACAGCAAGGAGCAGGCAGACAACAAACTGTTATTGATTGTGTTGAACAAACTCATAGACAACTATGAACTGATTTACTAACACCCATATATGGGATCACTACAAGTAGGCATGTTTATTTTCGGTTATGCAATTCAACTCGAAGCATGGCAAGGAGGCTTAAACAAAATTCAAAGATATCATACTCATCCAAAGCAACTAGATATCTCACAACAACTTCTTCTCCTGGATGTGCTACACAGTGCAACAATAGTATGAAATATGATCACCACAAAGTGAAAATGTTTTAAGTAGCCATTTGGTCTGACGGGTTTCAAGCGCTCTTATTTAAAAGAAAAGAGTGAAAAACTATTCTCTAGGGCACTGTGGGCAGAAGAGGGGCTTCTTATGGTTGTATCACAAAACTGGACAGTATCAAGGAAGATCAACATTAGTTTTTATTGCATATGAGTAACCATGCAAAGAGACAAATGAAGATGAGAGACAGCTAGAGAACTGTAAACACAGAATTTCTTATTGATACTGATAAAAAACGGGGAAAGTGAAGAGCTGTTGAAAGTTCCAACCACAAGAACTTAACATGAATTAGCATCCACAGCTCTTCTTGGTTTCATGCGCAGCAGGCTATTTTTTATTGTAGGATGGAGAAACAAATATTAGATCTCAAGGCAATCCTTGTTACCCTGCTCAAACTTGTCAAGTGAGGTTATGGTTCCCAACAAGGCATCTGCCACCTTTTCTCTGCCTGACAACAGAACAGATAAAACAAGTCTTAGCCATCCAGGGACGGCTACCTGAATTTTCACCTTTAATCCAGTTTGTAAGAGTTGAGTTCCAAAGATAGGACCACAAGTTACTATAATCTAAACTTCTGAATCAAGTAGAGGAATACGATAATGCACACAAGAGAAGATCATTGATAATGACCCAAAGGATATGTTTTCCTGCGCTGCCCGAATATACCTCATACACCATGTTAAAAAATTTCACAGAAATTAATGACACCAATGATTAAGCAAATTCAAGTCAAAAATAAAATCTACAGTGCTTGCTTAAAAGTTGGTTACTGAACAGTAAGACGACACTAGAAGTGAATACCGAAGAAGAGATATAGCCACGCATATTCTTCAACATAGAAGTTCTATTAGACATAACTTTCATAACTGATAGTTACTCGGATACAAACACAAGACAAGCTAGAGCTTTTGCCAAGGTACCATTCCTAAGAACATATCAATTAACTCAAATACACTTTCAAATTGTTATCCGAAACATGAATCCCGCCAAAACAGAAATCCTTTATCGCCGTCTAATTGTCTAATAATCTATATTGATAATTTAATCTGTGTGTACCAAATCATAATGAAGGTGACAATCAACATTTGGTATACACAACGCTACATCCAAATGATGGAAGCAATCCCAAATCGTGCCTCAGAAAAACTATGTTTTACTAGGTACTAACTAAGTCGAGACTTTTAATTGTAAAAGACAAGAACTAGTTTACATACCTGCTGGAGGCAAGTTGAAAATCGGCATCATTTGCTACACCATTAAGAGAGCTGAGAGATCTGCATTTAGAGATAAAACGAGTTAAATACTACTATCGCAGCTTCACTGCTGTCTTCACTCCACAAGATTATATAACCAGAACATGATTACACTCAGCTACAAGTAATGAAACCGATAAGTACTACTATATAGATTGCTTGAAAGAAATTTAGTGAAAATAAATCATGGATTACCTTATAAGACTCCTTAAAATAGCTTCAGTTTCCAACTTAACAGGATAGCTATCGTCCAATAAAGAGGTCGCATTCTTCAAAACCAAAGTAAACGTGCAAACCTGATAACAATGAGTTGATTATGGTTCTGACCAAAAGCCACTGCATGTCTGGTCGAACCTGAAGAGCACGCTGGTAACATGCAATAGCCTCTTGAGGCATTCCTAAGGCCTGTAAAAGCAAAAGAAAGATCTTATTTCTCACTATGTCTGAATGTTACTTGTCTTTACCAATCTGATAAGCACAATAACCACAGCTTACCTTATGCACATTTCCTAGGTTTAGATAGGCATCAGCAAATGTTGGCTTGTATCTCACAGCTTCCTGAAAGAGAAAATAGATTGTGAGAATGCAGGCATTCAAGTTTCGAGCCATAGGGAAATGAACTCATATAACATAAATAAGAAAGACAAAGAATCTTCAGCCACGGAGCATTACATATCACACATCAAGTACCTTATAGTATTGAGCTGCTCTGTTTAGATCACCTGCTTCCATAAAAAGACCTGCAAGGTTTTACCATGCAATAGCAAAAGTTGGTTGAGTACGGAAGGCCTCCAGATAGCATTTATACGCCTGAAAAATGAATACAAAATTTGGATTCAGAATGTTATGGGTGTAAAAGAACACAGCCTCCAGTGTTATGGCAAAATATATCTACAATGACTTATTAAAGATAGTTCACTACTTCACTTATAAAAGAGATCTACTTCGGACAGCTGAATAATTAACTTTATAGTAGGATATTGTAACAGACTGATCCATCTAAACTTCATGGGTACATATATTGCCAAGGTCGATAAAACCCTCAGTTTTTGCAATTACCTCCTGCACTAACCCTTTTGCTTTCATCAATTACCAAGGTTGCTATGAGCATCGATCTGTCCGAATTGAAACATGTCATTAGTGAGTGACTAAACGGGACCAAGACTCTAATTAAAGGGATCGCATAATCAAACAAGGATAATACCAATCCAAGGTTTAGTGCAAGAATCTGGTGACATCACTTGATATAGGCTCTTTGCATCGCCCTTGCTAAGTTGGACCAAGCATCACTGAAATTTGGGTGTAGTTGGAAAAGCAAAAAGAACAACAAACTTGTCAACTCAGTACCGGAAGAATATAACAAGCAAGCTCCTCCACAGGGGTACATGCAAATACAACTATATACATGAAAGATGACCAGCAAGCTTTCTGAAAGAGGAATATAAAAACTACAACATTTACTTATTTTTTCAACAAGGAGAACGTAGAACCTCCTTTCTAACAAGGGATTGACATCTTAAGGCCACTACGCAATCACTGTTGCGATCCTGGAGAGAAGGTAGACAGCGAACCGCTGTGAAGTTACTAAAGCCAACAAGATCTAATATTTCTCTTGTTTGAAACTAGCTTTTCATGGTCCAATACAAACAAAGTGGTGACAAGAATGTTATGACTAAACAGCACGATTTTCACATCTGTTTACTCCACAACTTCTCTTGACAAAAAACTTCTAGGAATCTTATTTACACCCATCTCAGCATACCAAATTGATTTCTTTAAAACTCAAATGTTGCCTTAAAAAAATCAGTTCTCCTCCTAAGTATATACTAAACATACTGAACGAAGACTAGATGCACGAACCAAATGTCTACCGAAAATCTAAAAAACACAAGTATCGCAGAGCTGAATTTTTACGCTTCGCATTCAATCCAAAGTTGTACCTGGTAGAGAGCATGACTTAGCTCTTGCCTTGCTGTATGTCATTGTGGTGCCAACGCAAAGTGTGAAAGCATCAACTGATCCCACTCCTATACAGAAAACAACAGCTGAAGATTAAATATGGACAAACAAAAAATAAGAAATAAAATTGGGCTAGAGCAAACTAGTACATGAACAAAGATCATCTACAAGAGGCATCGTAATAAACTCCAATCTTATGAACTAGTACAAATATCAAAAGCAAACCACAGAGCTTAAAACAAACAGATAAACAAACCACATTGAGATCACATATAATTTAGAACACTCCAAGTAATCCAGGGATTCTTGCAGCCTGTAACTGTCCCGGCTTAACTGCATGCAAAATTTCACGGAAAAAAGAAAAGAAAAATAGATAACATATTCATATCCAAGTTAATAGCTACTAAGTAATAGGCTAGATTAACATATCTCACCTTATTATTTGTTTTCACAGGCATAAGATCAAATTCATTGTAAGTGGCTCCCCAGTCAGTTACACGGCATTTCTCAAAGTCCTAAGTAACAAAATACCACCCACCCCACCCCACCACCACCACCACCACCAAAATCCAATGGGAATAAATTTCAACCTAAACTCTATCAAACACAAGTATTGCATACCTGAATTTATACTTCGTATTCATGCCAAAGTTGTACCTGGTAGAGAGCATGACTTAGCTCTTGCCTTGCTGTTGGTAATTGTAGTTCCACCCCCACCCCCACCCCTCCCCCACCCACCATCCCCCAACCAATCACAACCCCCACCCCCACCCCACGTGTGTGCACATAATTGTATTCATTTTCTTCTGTCCTTTCAATTCAGTGAGAATATAAGTTCCTTGTAGGACCTAAGTAGCCCCTCCGAAAAACAATCCCATTCCTCACAAAAAAGAAGAAGCACCATAGAGAAAAACATGGCTCTATTTCTATCTAATCTCAGCAAGGTACTACTCTCTACATTATCGCCTTAAAGGATCTAACCTTAACTTGAGCACGCATGACTGATGAAAAAACAAACAATACTCGCTTCTGGACAAAATTTCACAAAAACTCTTAGTTTTGGAATCCGGCATCACAGGACATAAGCCTAAGTAATATTCACAAGACCTCCTGTGCAGTTTACCCTGCACGCTTTAGGTAGGCTACACACACCATCAACATCACTAAGTAAATGATAAATCTAATCCACATACTCAGCCACTCACCCACACACACACATCACCCACCATCAGCACCACCCACACACACATCACCCACCATCAGCACCACCCACACAAACCACACACCACCACCACCACCACAATTGAATTGCAACCACAAGCACAAATGATTGAAAACAAAAATGAAAAATGGATGAACTTCAATCCGAATTCAAGAATAGAAAGTTGTTCATATATTGATAATAGCAATACCCAATATTCAATTACACGACTGAACTCAAAACACGGTGTTTAAAGGGTCAATTTCTACTATTGACAACTACTGAAGAAGAAAAAAAGAAGGAATTTAGTAAGCAGCCATTGCCAACTTATTGCTGCATCTTTCCTTAGCATCAACTGTACTGGTTTAATCTGCATAGACAATAATTTAGGAGAAATTAATAATCTAAAGAAATTTGCAGAGCATGAAACATTAAGCAGCAATCCAGAATGTATAATTAAATGACCAAGGATGAGGTGTATTACCTACTCTCCCTAGTTCATCATCATCAGATGTGATGGGTCTATTACTAATTCCCCATCCTCCTCCTTGGTCTCCTTTGTGAACCCCTTGTCATAAATCTTACTAAGGACCCACACTGATGTTTTAGCTGGAGCTTCAAAGTAGTACTCTTTCATCAGCCATGAGGTACTTGTGTTAATTCCAGTCGGCTTTCTTAAGAAAAATTTGAGTCCTCTTTTCACTGCACCTCCAACCTTATCGGTAGACCCATTCATATGCCAGTAACCAATTTCAGTTACTGTCCTGGCAAATCTATCTCTCCCGTGTTGTTCCATCAATGTGAAGAACAATCTTTCTGAACCCTTAAACAAATCTTTGGGATGGTATTTGTAAATATCAACTTGATGTACATACTTGAAGTGGAATCCTGTAGGGTTCTGTATCTTTAAAGTGAGAAATTTGACTAGTTGCTTGTCGGATGGATTGAATGTAAACCCTGACGGCATAGTTGGATAGTCTAATTCGAGTTCTAGACCGACCCTGTTATGTAATTAGACAAGATATTAAAGGACTAAACTTTTAAAATGATTTGCAAAAGGGACTAAAATGAAGAAAATAATAAAACAATTCGTATGATTACCTTTCTTCTCGGGCTGCAGTACCACCATTAGAGTTAGACGGTGCTTCTCCTCCCACTCCCACCTCCGTGCCAAAGCCACCAAACTTCATCAGTGTTAAAACCAAACCCACCCTCATTTTCACCACCAACGAC
>JAJJMC010022854.1:5907879-5952528 GCA_023531435.1 Papaver californicum
AAGAAAGCTAACGTTTCTCCTCACCGCCATTTTTCAAGAATTCCAAGAAAGGGTTCTTTTCAAGGGTTTTTACTGAAAAAAAAATTACATAAAACAGCATACCTTTTTGATTTTTGGGGAGATAAGCCAAGCTTAGTGTCAAGAAAGGTGTTTCTTGATCGTTTTTTACTTTGATTTTCCGACTCAAGTTCCACCAATGTGACCATTGTAACGAGTAGACAAACTATAAGAAATGATTAAATTCTTGAGAACGTCAATCCAAGAGAGATTGATTTTTTTTTTAGAGTGTATCTACAGAAGTTAGATATTGGTGATTGTTAAAAAAAAACCAGAGCATTGAGTTTTATACTGTAGATCGATTAAGGAGGGAGAGGTTTATTTGGTTTCTTTTATATATGGCCTCCCTATTATTATCAATAGCCCATTTGATTTTGGTAAGTGTGAATTGACTATAGATTTAATTTTGACCTTTTTGTATTATTAGCTATATAGCCCACAAACTAGATGGGTGAATCACTGAGTGGGTGAATCAGTAAGTCGGAAAATCAGTGATCCATTCGCCAGAAAAAGTTTATAGGTTTGTCGTTTTTTAGTTAGCTCCAAACCTTTCAAGATTATAATGAATTGAATTAAGTTTGGAATTGACTCGTAGTAGGATAGCGAAAACCAAATAGTGTTTGACTGCAATTCCATCTTGTTTTTATAAAAATTTCACAATTCATCTCTTTTTTTCCTTGTATTTAATTAATAAATTAAATTTAAATCGACGAAAACTATATTATTATTTTTTTTGTTTTTCATTTTTCTTATAGTTACATGGTTAATTTTAACTAATAATTATATCAAAAACCCTAGCCGATCCTAATACTATTTTTTATTTTGTAGTTCTAAAGTCCATTTCGGCTGATTCCAAAAACTACAGACGAACTTCATTTTATGAAGAACGACACTAAATTTGATTGTCTTATTTTTTACTTGAATCAGCTGAATCTGACGGTGTTCTTGGTAACAAAGAAGAAAGGAAAGTTCGGCCGATAACTTGTCAGCCGAACCTAGGTATGTTTTAAAAAAACCTAGGTTCGGCTGGAAAGTTATCACCCGAACCTCTAGGTATTCTTCATATACGAAGAACATTCAAGGTTCGAATGATAACTTGTCAACCGAACCTATTTATGTTTTTAAAAGAGCCTTAGTTCAGTTGATAACATGTCTTCTGAACCTCTGGGTATTCTTCGTATACGAAGAACACCTAAGGTTTGGCTGATAATGTGTTAGCCGAACCTAAGTATTCTTTCAAAAAAACTCGGCTCAACTCTCTTTTGATTAGCCAAATTGTTCATTTGGTCAGTCAATCTAGGTTGTAAATTTTCAATTTTTTGATGAATTCAATTTCCATTAAACCTTCAGGTTCTATAACAAGATGCATTACGAGTTGAAGATTCACCTTCCTCATATTTGTTACTTGAATCATAATGATTTTTTTTTAAAAAATAAGTTTTTCTTTACTTCTTCTTCTTCAATAGAACCCTAACTATCTCTCAATTTTTTACTTCTCTTTAAAAATTAACACTAATAGTAACTTTAATTATTAATATAATACTAATAAAAATAGGGACATTACTGTCATTATGAAAATATTGATAGATATGAGGATTTGTCTATTATTGTTTAATGACCCAATTTTAGCTTATTCAGTAGAACACAAAAGATTTATGTACGCCCCAAAAGAGGGTTCTTTTTATATGTTACCGAATGATCCGAAGGTATTGTGACTTGTGAGATATAAGCATCAAGTGTTTGACACATGGTTAATTTTAGGCCTACCCGTTTTATTTCAGGCCTACAACTAAAAGTTTAAAAAGGACATTTTGAAGTAAAGACAAAAATTTCTTATCCAACTATTTTTTTGCTAACAACTATTTTGCCCATGATTAATTAGTGTTAATTAATTTAAATTGTAGTTAAATTAGTTGGAGATTCAAATTGGATTAGTGTTAGATGGTAAGAATTAGAGTAGAGTTTTTTTTTTATTTTGAAGAAGAAAAAGAAAAACTTGAGAAAAACTAGGATTTTGTGATTTGGTAGTAAAAATGAAAATGTACAGTGACAATGAAGATTCTACTGGTGATGAAGAAGTGGGTGCATCTGCGTATCACCAATCACATTATAGTGAGTTCAATCCTACCAATTTGGATTATTTGTTGGATGAACAAGAACGTGTAAACCAAAGCATATTTGATGATTTTACTCAAGCAAATGAAGAATCTAACCGGGAAAACGAAGATCTTAATACTTCCAATCATCAGGTATATGTGCTAAGGATAACGGAACATGTATTTATAGTTTATAATCTCCAAAAAATGATTATTTTTTTTTGCAAATTTTAAACTTTCTGTTTTTCATACTACCCAGAATCGGCGGGTACGATGACACCACACCCGCCGATTCTATATCTTCTCAAAAATATGAACCATAATCGGCGGATATGGTCATGAATAACGACCGATTGTGGTTGATATTTTGGCGGGATTGTTAGAAGAAGGACAAACAACGAATTGAAACTGTCGTTAAAATCCGTTATCTTTTCTTTCATAACTAAAATCTTTAACGATGGTTATCACTACAGTGTCATCGACAGATCAAACCTATAATACACATTTTAGCAGCTTCTTTACTATTCCAGAAAACAACTCTTCCGTACTACATCAGAGAGCTGTTCTTCTTTTGTTGCGCCTAAAATTAGTCGTTAAATCGATAGAAAAAGAAAAAAACTTCATGTAAACATTTCCAAATTATGAACTCAATTATTTCTTTTCTATTTTCTTGTGTCTCAATTACCATGAGTAGCTAAATCTCTTTTCTAGGATTAGGGATGAAACCCAATTATGTATGCTAGATAATTTTAATCTTTTTCCATAATAATCTTCATATTGGTCCTTATATTTTCGTTGTGTAATGATAATAATTGATTCTTTACATGTCCTCATGATTTGTTCACCATTTATATGTCTACTTTGAGACCATCATTTAAGTAAAAAGTGTTATTAATATTTTGAAATAAAAATTGTTTAAAATGTTATATCTTCCGAAACATAGAAACTGACCTAAATCGTCTTGTAGTGAAGATTATTATAGGGATAGGTTGTAATAATATGATATACATAGTTGTGGTGGAGCCTTGAAATTCTAGGCTCTCTTCTATTTGAGTACAAAAATCAACTTTAATATTTTAAACATTTTTAGAATTCTAGAAAGGGACAGGATCCACCAACAAAAGGTTTTTAACAAAACCTTTTGACAAAACATGATCACTGCAAGATCTTACATATTCGACAGTTCACATTTTGGGTGACATTGACGCAAATTAATATTAGGATACATTTGGCTTATCACTAGTAATCGACCAAGAACATGTAAAAATCAATAAAATGGAAAATTTTCATTTGAATGTGAAGAGTTACAGTCGAATGTGACTGAAAAGTTTGAAATATTATATTATTCTTAATTAACTTGATCTATCACCTAATGATTTAAAAAACGTGAATATTATTTGATGAAATAGTTTTAGCTGATGATCATGTTGATGATGTTCAGTCTAGATCTCTAAATTCAATTATTTAAATGGTGAGCAAGACTATGTAATAAATTTTTTTAAGGCAAGAACCCATAAAATTTAATACATGTCAGAGTTCACCTTTTGGTCTTCTCCCTCAAATTTAAGAATGAGATGTCAATGATGTTCCAATGTATTCTGATTTTGTTAGACGTTTCTGTACAAATGACACGTTATCAAACGTGAGATATTATATATATATATACATATATATATATATATATATATATACGTTATCCATTATTTAGAACTTTGTTATACATGGGATTCCTAAGAGATTTTGCTTATATGAGTAATGGATAAAGTGGATTTGCAATAAACGGTGGTGGAGATTTTTATCAAGCCTCAATCAATCTAGGCCAAGGTTACATAAACCGTTTTAAAGGAATTTAGTTTAAATTCTTAATATGTGTGCGTCACCAAACACAATCCTAAAGAAATTTGAGTGTCATGTCATCAACGATGTAAACCGTCACATATGATGGTTAGCCTGTTTTGTCAGAAAATTTTGTTAAAATCTTTTGTTGGTCGATACCAACCGTTCTAGAAAACATTCATCAATTAAATTTTTATTAGCACATTAATTATTTAAAATTAGGATTTGTAATTTTTAAAATTTATGTGGATGAATTTGTATTTGTATATTGTCTTATCGACAATTGTGCACTTACGGGATGATAAAAATCCCGTCAGATAGGATGTATATGCATCCACCGATTCTTATTACTGATAAAACATATAAATTAGCATATCCAAAATCATTAGATACGATGTGTCGCATCCAACGGTTCTTATGGGGTAATAGTAAAAAAAAAAAAGAAAACAACAAAATCGGTGCATATGATTGCAGATGGCGGATTTAAAACAAAAGATAAAATAGTAAAGTCGTCTTTGCTCAGTAGTAGAAGCGTAGAAATATAAAACTTTGTATATGCTACTTACCATGCATAAAAAGTATGAAATTTATATTTTATATTCTGCAAAAGAATTAAAATATCAAACTCTCGCTATAGGCATCTCACACTGATCCTATACCCTCTCTGAAAGTACACAATATAATATTAGAGCCTAATCCGGCTGAGCTTTCAATATCTTACACACAACATTAGTATTGTACAACTCTTTGCTTACTCCTTTAAGATGATGGGATGGCTCCTAAATCGATTAATCACTAATATAGAGCAATATTGTTCTTAAAAAATAACAAGTGCTGACTACAATTCCTTCCCAGATGATCACTGACTATACAAAATAAATATCCAAAACACATCTTTATTCCCGATTGGATTCAATGCTCCTAGATAGATTGCCTACTAGTATAGAACAACTTGATTCCTCTCTATGTTCCCCGGTTGAGTTCCTAGAGTGACTTTATATCAATGTTCAAACTTTAACTGAATAATATTGATTTATCACAGTGCATACAAGTTGCGCACGAGTGTACTAGGTCGAAGCACCACATCTTTGTGTAAACACCAAGTCGTTGCAGTGCCAAATACAAAGCTAAATCTTTAATTGAACAATATCTAATATTGGTCGAGCTTGAATTACACATCCCCAATATTGGCTGCACTAAAATCCCAATATTGGTCGAAATATAACAAAACCCTAACATTGGTTAATACCCGATTTCTGATGTATCATCCTTATCTCCTTGTAAAAACTTAGCAATGGGTGTAGAATGGGGGAGAATTTTCTAAACAACATATGTTCCCCTATATGTCTAATACAACATACTAAAAGGGCATCCCGTTTCGATCAACGGTTTAAGAGATATGGGCTAAACTCTAGACAAGCTACAAGCTGAAACCTATCAGAATTTTAGTTAAAAATTTTCTAAAATGCTGTTGTTTGCTCCGTTCGACGACTGAAATGAGCTTAAAACCCAAATCCTTCTGTGCCAGAAGATAGCTAGTGATTTTCCGATTACGAATTTGGGTTAACGATCGACGGACATCGTATGAAGAGTCTACATCGTTTTTAATAAAGAGCACATGTCTGAAATTTTCAGATGTCTAAAATTCTCTGGCGTCCAAAATTTTTCGGGCACATATACTAACACCCATGGGTGTAAATAAAAGTAATGGTCTTCAAAGCACAAGATTTAAAGAGCATATATGACTTAAGAACAAATAGGTATAAAGAATAAGGAATAATAAAAATATAAAAAAGTCGTGGGACCGGCGCCAACTGGCCGTTCCCCAGGCTCTTATTTTTTTGAGTTTTACTATTTTTTTCTAGTTTTTCCTCTTTCTATTAAAACTCCTTTGTTCTTTCTGCCAAAGCCGAAGATTTTGAAAGTCAAAAAAATTCCAAATAGGTTTAAAAACCAAAACAATTGCGTACATCAATATAGAATGGTCCCGCAACCATCTAATATATTAAAATACTATTTTTTTAATATTTCCAAAATTTTGGTCTTCACACCAGTTGGTCCTTATACCAAAATTCTCTCTCCTAAATTTTATTTCAAATATATATCAAAATATTACTAGCTACAAAGACGACATGATACAAGAAGCATGCTTCCCAACCACCAAAATCGTGTTCTACCAAATTCGTGCTTCACATCCCATGGCCGGTCCCACCATCCACCTTGGTCGGTCTTCCCTTCTCTCTTGGACTTTCCTTCTTCTCTAGTCGGTATGTCTACTAGTCCTTCATCTACCATTTGGTCCATCGGCCATATTAAGAGATTTATTTCCTAATCAATTAAGGAAAATAATTTAATTGGTCCCGCTACCAGTAATTAAAATAACCTCAATTTATCTTACTCTGACGAAACTAAATATTTTATGATTGCTAACACTAGCATTAACCCGAGTTGGCATGCTCACATGACTTGATGCTCATATGAATTCGCTTGACATATCAAACATTGTAAAATACATACGTATATATATATATATATATAGGTCTCTGATCGATCTCGAAATCTCATTAGACCTATGCTTACTTTGTCCCATTCATTCTCACTTTACGATGGAACTGGGAATGCTCGTGAACACATTTCATGATTTTTGGAATCACTAGGAGAACACGGATATACTTATATGCCCCTCCTCAGAGAGTTTTCCAAATCTCTCACTGGAAGAGCATACACTTGGTACAACAACATCGCTCCAAACAGTATTGCTAACTAGTGCGAGATGGTCAATGCCTTCTACACAAAATACTTCTTTGTATCTAAACAAGTCACGTTGTCAGAATAACGAAGGATGTTTTTACGGAGCAATAAACATCCCAATGATTATATGAAGTGATTCAGAGTCCAGGCATTAGACTGTATTGAATCTAACGTGACTGAAATGCAATTGGTGGAACTATGCATCAATGGCAAATTGCATGAAGCTGTCAAGCGATCAGCCACAACTGCACTTGCTCTTCTAGAAAGGGCAAGACTTGTCAAGAATGAAGAAGCACATGAAGCTCACGACAATGGAAATCTTACCTATGAGCAGTATAACATACAACCATCTGTGAGTACTGTAACTGAATGAGGCAAAAGGAAAACTGCAACATCATAGCAACCACCCAAGCGTACAACACCAGCTCCAATTCCAAAACCACAGGTTTGACCACCTCGAAGAACCAACCAAGTATATGCAGCTCCATCGTCGGATCGACGCCAACAACAACAGCTAAGAGAAACGCCAACCGCCACATATTTTCCATCTCCGATCGAAGAAGTAATTGAACTTCTGGAAATATGGATATAAAATGACGCCATCAACCTACCTCATATTCCATGTCCACCCATAGAATAGGAAATGGCAGACCCCAACTATTGTCATTTTCACGGGTTTGTTAATCACCCCACTAGTGATTGCAATGGCTTGAAGAGGATATTTAAGAAAAATATCGAATCAGGAGAATTGGACCTGGGGACTGAGGGAGTACACAGAAATCCTCTTCTTGTCAGAAGTTTTACCATGTCTGAAAAACCTGTCAATCAAAAAGTTCAATTCCGGATGAAGCAAATGTGTGAGCTTCTTTACCTCTCGAAGATACAATGCAAAAACACTTTCCCCACTCTCAACCATGTTGTGTCTGGCATATGATTATCTTTTCTTGAAGAAAATAAAATACACCCTAAACTTTCTCAGAAAAATGAAGGAAAAGAAGAGTGTGACTGGGGACCGAGCACCACTACTCGTCTCAGAGATACAAAATTCGGTGAGACACTAATTGATGCAAGCACTGCTGTTAACATCATCCTCACTTGTCATGAAGATTTCTACACTCCGAAAACAATCAAAGATCCTGAAGAAAAATCCATAAATGCTTATGATCAAATCACTCTTGAAATAAAGATATGTTTTGTTTACACCACGACTAAGTTTTGCATAATCAAGCGAGATCCAGGTTATAACATGAACCTGGGACGCCCATGGGTACACATTAATAAGATGGAAGCTCACCAAACATCTGTAGTAACACACTTGTCTCCTGTAGACAACACTGTACTTCACAAGGGAACTATGACAACCCTCTTTTGTACTCAGGAGAATTTCAATATTTGATGACAGTGCAACAAGAGCCTATAGAAGGCGTGAAATCATATGTTGATAAATACCATGATCAAGTAGGTCATACTTAAAATACTTTTTTACCTACAAACACACCCTCTTCACACTTGGGGACTTGACATTACTGTTAAAGACAACTCTGCCATAACTCGAAGGTGTGAGTGGAAGATGTTCCTCTTGAGCATTGTATCAATTGGGCTGGAATTATCCCCAAACGTAAAAGAGGTACATATAAGACGTCTATAATTCAATTAGTGCCTACTCTTATGAACAACACTGAAAATGACAATCCTGATATGAAGGAAGTGTCTTGCAAGAAGAATATGTGACACACTGAGGTGGCAAATCCTGATGTTTTTCATATTGGAGATCTCGTAGTGAAGGCAACCAAACTCAACCATTCGCCCGCATCAAGTCTCTCTTATAACTGGGAAGGGACTTATATGATTGTTGAGACTACAATTGGTGGACACTACAAGCTAGTCATTATGGGTAACGATCCATTAGCAATGATGATACATGGAAAATGGCTCAAATACTTGATTTTTAGTTGTCATACTGACTACGTCTAATTATTTCCCTAATTATTTGTAATTTCCTTTCCTCCAGAATGTATGCACTATACATATGTATTTGACAATCAAAATCTCAATTTTAATTCAAAGACCATTATTTTAAAGTTTCCATAATCCATTTTACATTCATTTTCTCATTCACACCCAAAAATCGAACCAAACAAAAATCTCTCATCTCATCAACAAACAATTCAGTGTTCAAGCATCTACGAAATGCAAAGCAGACGTCTATCTCACAATTCTTGATAACTCGGACACTCAATGCCAACTTCGACTCCAAATTTCATTCAATTTCTTTCTTTGGCCCCAGCGCATTAGCAACAACCAACAATGCAATACATGAAACTTTGATATCTCTCATGTTCTATATGAGAGGATAAAGCGGCTAGAAGCATGATATATCTGTTAAATCATATCATATGTGTTCTAGTGATGGATTCCAAGTAATATACACTTTGGGAATTATTAATGATATAAATATTCATTATCAAGCATTCAAGACACAATAAAAATAGTATAAAGACATAAAAGACGTTTTTGCATCAATCTTGTCAGACGCAATTCTGCACTGCCATGTACCAAGTTGCAATCTGGGAGCAATATGTGATGAATATAGGGATGATTTATATACCAAACTCTTTGTATGGATATCCTCTACAACATAGTAAAAAATTACATCAATCGGATAAAGGAGATGAGAGATATGATCAAAACAGTGAACCATCTCACATCTGAAAAGTTCTTGAATTCTTCCTGATTTTTTATTGTTTCGTCTTTTTGAGGCTCTGAACGAACTTAAAACTCAAAAAATTCCGTGTGAGAAGATATATGGTCTTCTGGGCATCAAAAAGTTGGTTTAGATCATTGAGAACATACACCATATGAAGATTTAACAACGTTTTCAGTGAAGACCCTAAATCTGATTTTTTAATGATGACAAACTATAACAAAATTCTTTATTCATTCACATAAATTTTCATCCATTCCAAAATTGAGGGACAAGTTTATGATATTATGAATATAATACAAGATGAACATTCACTTGGATTCTCCCCAAACCATTCGGGAAGTTAGAATTGTTGTTATTGCGATTAGAGACATTATCCTTTTCACTTGACTCGGAATCATGTTGAATCCATCTTGGTCTTATGAAGATACTTGAGGTCCATCATTATTTTGATTATAATTGGGAGTCACTTCCTATAAACAACAACACCAATACATATTCATATTTCGTTCAAGATTATCATAAACTAGCCAGACGATGCTCTTTGAACCTTGCTAGTTCTACTTCACCGGTCATTGCTCCTTAGGCGATCACTCGACATCAGTATCAACTCAAGATGACTATGGAGCTTCTGGTAAAAAAATCTAACGACTAAGTTAAATTTTTCATTTTGCTTCTATTTAGTAAAATCGCATCTACCCGGCAGAAGAAGCATAGAAAATAATAGAATTTTATATGTTACTAACTCGGCTTCAGAAACATAAAATTCATATTTTATATTCATCAAGAGAAATAAAATATAAAGCTTTACTACAGGCATATCACATTGAACTTGTAGCCACTCTGCAAATGTATAAATACACATAATATTAGAGTCTCACCCGGCTGAACTTTCATTATTTTATATGAATATATATAATTAGTACTGTATGACTCAATGCTCACTCTTGTATTGAATCTACAATAATTGGACAACTCCTAGATGGATGGCCGACTAGTATAAATCGACTTTGTCCTTAGAATGACATGGGTGCTTGATGCGACTCCTCCCAGATGTTCTCTGACTGTATAAAATATTCAAAACATACTCTTGTGCCATTCTCTTCCTTGACCTTGTTCTTGAATAAAAAATCTCCTAGATATATCGCATACTAGTATAAAGCAAATCGAACTTGTTCCAGGTGCAAAGATTCGGCAGTTGAATCCCTTGAACACGCTCCATATACACATATCCATATTAAGACTCACATTGAGCAATATTGAACTTGGTCGTAAAAATTCCATGGCGGAATCCCTTGAACTTGCTATATATATATATATATATATATATCAATGCTCAGATTCTAATCATCTTAGTATTCGACGGCATCACTTCCTCAATACTCATCTCAATGATCAATGGCATCACTGCCTCAATACTCATCTCAGTGCTCGACGACATATTCTCATCTTAGTGTTTGACGGCATTACTGCCTCAATAGTCCTCTTAGTGTTCGACGGCATTGCTGCCTCAACAGTCATCCCAGTATTCTGATGGCATCACTGCCTTAACACTTATCTCAGTTTTCTGACGGCATCACTGCCTCAACACTCATCTTACTGTTCAACGACATCACTGTCTCAACACTTTATTTTATCTTAGTGTTTGACGGATCCACTTCCTCAACACTCATCTTAGTGTTTGACTTGCTCACTGCCTCAACAATCATTTTAGTGTTCTGTGGCAACACTGCCTCAACACTCATCTTAGTGTTCTGACGGCACCACTGCCTCGACACTCATCTTAGTGTTCTGAGGCACCACTGCCTCGACACTCATCTTAGTGTTCTGTGGCACCACTTACTCAACACTCATCTTAGTGTTTTGACGGCACCAATGCCTCAACACTCATCTTAGTGTTCTGCGGCACCACTGCCTCGACACTCATCTTAGTGTTTTACGGCTGTGTTGCCTCAACACTCATTTTAGTGTTCTGATGGCAGCATTGCCTCAACACTCTCTACAACCAAATAATTTTCCAAAGACCTTCCCATTGTTGTTAGGGTAGAAGAAGAATGCTCCAAGTACCTAAGAGTACAGTGGCAGAAAGATCAAACCTAATCAAACTTGGACTTGGTCATCAGTGAATTTGGTCCTTCTACCATATGCTAGACCTACCAAGTCGCACCTCACTAATCCTTGCTCTTCAGACGAAGCTCTCTGCTTCATTTCCACCTCATAGGTCATTCAGCTTCAGATGATTACTCAACACTATAAATTTTCAACTCAAATCAATTACATAATTTTTGGTAAAATCTAACCGACTAAATTAAGTTATCTTATTTATTTCTGTTTTGTGAAAATCACCATTCAGTGCTTAATGCGGAACATTACTGTACCACAGTAAGCAGAGGACTTAATGTAAATGGTGGATTTTTAACAAAGGATTGCTCAGTAGTAGAAGCGTAAAAATAATAGAACTTTGTATATGCTACTTATCCGACATCAAAAGCATAAAATTCATATTTTATATTCTGCAAGAGAATTAAAATATTAAACTCTCACTATAGGCATCTCACATTGATCCTATACCCTCTCTGAAAGTACATATTATAAATTAGAGCTTCACCAGGATGAGCGTTCAATATTTTACACAAAACATTAGTATTGTACAACGCAGTGCTTATTCCTTCATGATGATGAAACAACTCCTAGATCGATTAATCACTAGTATAAAGCAACATCGTCCTTAAAATATAATTGGTGATGATTAAAATTCCTTCCCAGATGATCTCTTACTATACAAAATAAATATCAATAACATATTTTTGCTCCTGAATGGCTACCAATGCTCCTAGATAGATTGCTTACTAGTATCAAGCAATTTGATGCCTCTCTATATTCCCCTATTGAGTTCCTAGAGTGACTTTATATCAATTTTTAAACTTTAATTGAATAATATTGATTTTTCACAGTGCATAAAAAGTTGTGCACGAGTGTACTAGGTCGAAACACCACACATTTGTGTAAACAACAAGTCGTTGTCGTGCCAAATGCAAAGATAAAACTTTAATTGACCAATCTATAATATTGGTTGTGCTTGAATTACACATCCCCAATATTGGTTGCACTAAAATATCAATATTAGTCGAAATATAACAAAATCCTAACATTGGTTAATACCCGGTTTATGACGTATCATCATAGTCGCCTTGTAAAAATGTAGAAATAGGTGTATAATGGGGGAAAATGTTCCCTGATATGTTCTCTTAGCTTAGAGACCAAATCTTGCAACCACTAACTAATGGATATCATGAATCACGATATAAAAAGATTAAAATCTAATATTTACTACAACATACAAAAAGAGCATCCCATTCCTAGCAACGGTCTAAGAGATATGACCTAAACTCTAGACGAACTACAAGCTGAAAACTGTCAAAAATTCAGCTAAAAAATTCCTAAAATGTTGTTGTTTGCTCCGTTTGAGGGCCAAAACGAGCTCAAAACCCAAATCCTTCTGTGCTAGAAGATAGCCAACGATTTTCCGATTCCGAATTGGGGTTAACCATCGACGGACATCATATAAAGAATCTACAACGTTTTTACTAAATAATGCTATGTCTGAAATTCTCAAACGTCTAAAATATTTGGGCATCTCTACTAACATCCATGGGTTTAAATAACAATAATGGACTTCGAAGAACAAGCTTTAAAAAGCATATATGACTTAAGAGCAAATAGGTAGAAAGAATAAGGAATAATAAAAATATAAAAGAGTCGTGGGACCGGCATCAACTGGTCGGTCCCTACTCTTATATTTTTTAATTATTATTTTCTAGGGTTTCCTCTTCATATTAAAACTCGTTTGCTCTTTCTATCAAAGATGAAGATTTCGAAAGTAAAAACAATCCAAATAGCTTCAAAGACCAAAACAGCTGCGTACAGCAATATATAATGATCCCGCAACCATCTAATATATTAAAATATTATTATTTTAATATTTCCAAAATTTTGGTCTTCAAATCAACTTGTCTCACACCAGTTGGTCCTTATACCAAAATTATCTCTCCTTAATATTATTTTCAAATATATATCAAAATATTGCTAGAAAGACGACATGTTACATGAAACATGGTCCCGTGACCGCCAAAATTGTGTTCTACCAAATTCCTGCTTCACAACCCATGGACGGTCCCACCATTGGTCGGTTATCACCTTGGTCGGTCCTCCCTTCTCTCTTGGACTTTTCCTTTTCTATAATCGGTCTCTGTACTAGTCCCTCATCTGCCATTTGGTCCATCTGCCATATTAGGAGTTTTATTGCTTAATCAATTAAGGAAAATTATTTAATTGGTCCATCTACCAATAATCAAAATAACCTAAATTTATCTTACTCTGAAGAAACTAAATTTTACAATTGCTAACACTAGCACTCACACGACTTGATGCCATACGACTAGATGCTCATACGAATTGATTCTCATAGGAATTCTCTTGACATATCAAATATTTTAAAATACACACACACACACACACACACATATATATATATATATATATATATATATATATATATATATATCGGTCTCTGATCGTTCCCGCAATCTCATTAGAGCTATGCTTACTAATCCAACAAGATCATCCGAGTATCATTGCTGCCTCAGCTGACACAATGATATGCCACAACTACCAATGTCAAAATCAATTATACTCTCTACGTCTATGATCTATTAATCATCACTTCTTGTTTCAGCATACACCTTACGCTTCGTCCATCATAAGTCAACATGCTAGACTCATCAATATGCTAATACTGACAGTCTAGCTAGGTCAACAACTGACCAAATAATACACGTTTATAAAATAGATTCAACCACACTTGAGACATCAATTATGTTACATGGGGGATATTTACTAGGATTTTGGTCTAGCGGACTACAACATGTGCGGTGTAACAATACACCCACGATGAGAAAGTATAAAAGTCATTTCGGAAGTTGAAGGAGTGAATGGAATAGTGGTCGTACAACTGTCAATTCCCACTCACATGATGTAGTCGGTTTTCACCATGTTTTCCACTTCTCTACAATTATCACCACTTATGAGATCAATGTGTTAACTTCCTATGATATAAATAGGTCCTTCAACCTATCGAAAAACACAAGAGTTTTATCTCAAAATCACTTGAACGATCACATAGTTATCATCTTAGAGATTCCCAGAAAACTCAGACCTCTGATTTTCATCCTCACAACAGTTCAACATATCTTACCATCATTGACATTCAACCTCATTGATCTCAATACCTTCTCTGCTTCCTTCCCTACATATAAACCCTTCTCATTCCTTTGTGACCAAAACAAAATTGGAACGGTCATTCCTTGATTTAGACCAATTTCGTACAGATTGATCTCTCGAATCTTAAAAGTACTATACAGTACAAATGTTTGGTGTTTAAATGATTTTCTATTTAATATATTTGCTTTTCGAATGATTTGCTTCGACTAGCAACAACCTACTCCATCGTTTTTCTTTTTTACCCTTTAATCATTTTTAACCACAAACAACGATATGTCGTATCCAACGATTCTGGACATGCTATGAACGAAGAATATGAACAACAATTGATAGGTGCATTATTTGGATACTCTAATTCATTGATTTCTTGTTAGTTTTCATATCATTATGCTTTGATTTTGTTTGTTTATGAGTTTCTAAGGAGTTCTGTAGTGTATTCAACCAAAGAAGAAGAAAGGAGTTCATTACGACACGAAATGAACAAGGAAGTTAAGTTCTGCCAATGGAGAAGGACCAAAGACCGAATTCAACTCATTCAAATCCAGGACTTCTTAATACCATTTTGAAGAGAACGAGAAGACGAAGCCAACGCAAAAAAATGAGGTCATTTGGAGTTCGTATGAGGAAGTTATGAGCAAAATAGCCGAAAGAAAACAATGAAACACTCAACATCACAATCAGGAGTTTACGAGGGAAAATAACCTACCGATTGTGGCAATTTTTGGGTATAGGAAAGTCATATTTTGATCCCTTACAATCGGTAGTTAAGGAGGGTGTTTTTCCTACCGATTGTGACTCGACGGGAGGCACTTCTAAGACACGTTTTTGACTTCCAAATCAAGGTATCATGGTCCCATTAGGACTCTAACACCTAGATATGATGAATACTATATAAGAAGAAGTCCAAAACCCTAGAAAGGTATCTTGGACAATTTTGGAGACTTGAAAACACAAGGAGAACAAGAAGCTAGGGCTTGGAGTTGTGATTGATCATCACGATTTCTAGGGTTTGCTTTACTTGCTTTCTTGATATTTTCCATGCAATTTTAGAAATCCATGATGAACTAAACCTTTCTTATTGGTTAGAGATGTAGTCCTATGTTGGAAAACATGTTTATTAATTGAATTATTCATTCTCATATGTTCATAATCTCTTCAATATCGTTTATGTTCTACCTTTTATAACACCTTGTATGATGAATTGTTTGTTTGTTTAAGTCGCGAATTAGATGGGCATGCATTGACATCTATAAATAGACTAGGGTTTGAGATCCGGAAATTTTTGAAAGATCCTTGTTACAAGTAGTATAACATAGTTGTTAATAACGGGATGTTACCATGCAATTATGTATAGAAGCGTGACCTAGGTTAAATCCGAGTGTCTCTTGCACCAGATTGCTCAGAACAACCTCAAATCACAAAAACCATTGCTTTCATTGGGATAAACTTGAGTGGTTCTTGCGCCAAGTTATTCGTTGAAAAGGATTGAAAGAGTGGCTCTTGCGCCTTTGATGATAATAGGAGTTTTACCAGAGTAAGCCTGCGATAGGATGCTTTAGGGTTATTGATATTGAGAGTGCATGAATGTTGAGTATGATTTAGTTGTTAACATGTTGGAAGATGGAAGATGAACTCTCTAACCAGTATTCTTTATCTCTGATATTCGTTTTAATCTATTTATTTTAGTATAATTTAGTTATAATCACAATTGAAACCCCCTTCTTTACATAAGTAATCGAAAGTAATTAACAATCACCTGCCTCTCTCTGGGAACGAACTTGTTCTTATTACTATACTCTAATCTATATTAGTGAAGTAAGAACTTGAATTAATTTTGCTTGGATGACAACCGACCAAATTTTGGCCGCCGCTGCCGGGGAGGCATATCGGATTGTTATTTTATTTTTTATTTTTTATTTCTAGTTTTTAATTTTGTTTTAAGAATTGTTTTTCAGGTATTAGTTCTTTCGTGAATGCTTAGAGAGGGTAGACCAAGTCTCATTGGTATACGACTTCGATCAGGCACTTTACCAAAAGAATTAGTTCGAGCAGTGAACATTCCATTTCCTCCAAGTACATCGTCAAGTGAGTTCGCAAATTCATACGTAGATGAAGAACGCGAAACAATGGGTGACACAAATCGTACACTTAAAGACTTAGCATCTCACAAGTTAGATTCGCAACAATGGTGTATTCAGACGACATCTACATTTGAGATCAAGCCAGGGTTGATTCGAGAACTCCCAAAGTTTCATGGGATGACTAATGAAGATCCGAATAAACATTTGATGGATTTCCATAACATAATCATGGCCATGCTACCAGCAGAGACTGATGTTGATGGAGTTATGTTACGATCTTTTCCATTTTCCCTGATGGATACTGCTAAGGAATGGTCATACTATTTACCTTCTGGTAGTGTCACAACTTGGAATGGTCTGAAGAAACTCTTTTTAGAGAGATACTTTCCTGCATCAAAGGCGACTCAGATTTGTAAAGAGATTTGTGGCATTAAGAAGATGGCAGGAGAGACATTGTATGAATGCTGGGAACGTTACAAGAGATTGGTCACTAGCTGCCCACATCATCAATTCAGTGATGCATTGATCATCCAGTACTTCTATGATGGTCTTCAAGCAAGTGATAGAAATTTTCTCGACTCTGCAGGTGGTGGTGCATTAGTGAACAAAACAGTAGCTCAAGCTAGGGAGTTAATTGAGAACATGACAGCAAACTCTCAACAATTCTCAAGTCGTGGTGTCAGAACCACTCGTCAAGAGGGTTGATTATGTTACTTCTTTATCGCACTTAGAGCATAGGATGGGTAATATGGAGAAGATGATACAACAAATGGCAGCCGTGATCATACCCTCTTATGAAGAAGAAGCCGAACAGGTGAATGCAGTATTCCCAACACAACAATATGATCCTTATTCCAACACTTATAGTCCAAGATGGAGAGATCATCCAAATTTCAGTTATGCGAATAAGCAAGTTACAGCTCCGAGGCCGGTTTTCAATCATCCAAATGGGTTACAACATCAAGTACAACCTCCACAACAAGCTCAAAACTCAAATTATCGGATATTCACTCCATGATGAAGAATATGACGGTGTTGATGCAGAAAAATCAGCAGACAACTGATAATGCAATCAGATAATTACAAACGTAAGTGGGTACTATGGCAACTGAGATTAATCATCTGAAGTCACAGAATAGTGGGAAACTCCCTTCTCAACCTATTAATCCAAGAGAAAATGTCAACGCCGTGACATTGAGAAGTGGTACACAAACTGTGCAACCAGAGGAAGCTGAGAAAAACAAAGACACTAAGGGGCCGGTTTTGGAGAAAGAGATTACTGACTCTTCCCAAACCGATGGGGTACCTAAAGAAAACTCTAAACCTCCTGTTTTTACTTATGTTCCTCCTTTACCTTTTCCTCGCAGGTTTGCTAACTCGAAAAAGGCGGAACAAGGTAAGGATATCTTAGACATTTTCAAGAAGATTCATGTGAATATTCCACTCATAGATGCGATTAAACAAGTCCCCAAACATGCGAGAATTCTGAAGGACATGTGTACCAATAAACAAAGATTAACTGGTAATGAGGTAATGAGAGTGGGGGAGAATGCTTTGGGTATCTTGCAAAAGAAATTCCCACTCAAATGTAAAGATATCGGTAGTTTTGATATTCCTATTGTTATTGGTAACACAACGTTTAATAAGGCTATGCTTGATTTAGGAGCATCAGTAAATGTTATGCCTGCATCTATATATGAATCTTTTAGTTTAGGACCTTTGAAAGAAACTGGAATTGTTTTACAACTAGATGACCGTTCTAATATATACCCTAGAGGTATTGTTGAAGATGCGTTTGTGAGGGTTAATCTGCTAGTCTTTCCAGCAGGTTTCTGTGTACTGGAGATGACAGATGGATCAACTGATTCGTCTATACCATTGCTACTGGGACGTCCATTTATGCAAACGGCAAGAACAATAATTGACGTCTATAGTGGGACATTAACAATGGAATTTGATGGAGAAATAATACGCTTCAACATTTATGAGGCGATGCGATATCCTGGTGACGTCCATTCTTGTTTCTCTATTGATGTTATTGACTCTTTAGCTCAAAAGATGTTTAATTTGGGGAGTAATGATCCATTGGAGACTATCTCACGAGGAGTGTGGGTTTTAAAGATCTTACAAATCCAAGAACCGAGCTTAAATTAGGGATTGAATTTGAGGAAGCTATTTGTGAACTTAATTTGTTACAACAATGCCCACCAATTCATGATATTTCATTTATCTCTTTACCATGCACTAATGAAAAATTGTTGCCATCTATCTTGCAAGCGCCTAAACTAGAACTTAAGCTTCTTCCTGATCACCTAAAATACATGTATTTGGGTGATAATGAGGAGCTGTCAATAATAGTTTCTAAAGAACTAACTGAATCGCAAGAACAAAGACTTCTTCGGGTGTTGAAGGAGTATAAAACGTCCATAGGATGGACAATTGTTGATATCAAGGGAATAAGCCCTTCTACGTGTATGCATAAAATACTACTTGAGGAGGGAACAAAGCCTACAAGGGAAGGTCAATGTCGTATGAATCCTCCAATGATGGAAGTAGTAAAGAAAGAGATACTTAAGTTATTAGATGTGGGAGTTATCTACCCCATTTCTGATAGCAAGTGGGTGAGCCCGGTACAAGTTGTACCAAAGAATTCAGGCATTACAGTGGTGCAGAATAAAGATAATGAACTTGTCCCAACTCGAGTGCAAACCGGCTGGAGAGTTTGTATTGATTATCGAAATCTTAATGCAACCACTAGAAAAGATCACTTTCCTTTACCTTTTATGGATCAGATGTTGGAAAGACTGTCAGGACACTCGTATTACTGTTTTCTTGATGGTTATTCAGGTTACAATCAAATTGATATAGCACCTGAGGATCAAAAGAAGACCACTTTTACTTGTCCTTTTGGAACATTTGCATACAGGAGGATGCCTTTTGGTTTGTGTAAGCACCCGCTACCTTCCCAAGGTGTATGGTAAGTATCTTTTCAGATTACGTTGAAAACATTATCAAAGTTTTTATGGATGATTTCAGTGTGTATGGTGATTCATTTGACTTGTGCTTGGATAACCTTACATTGATTCTTAAACGATGTGTTGAAACTAATCTTTTGTTAAATTCGGAGTTCGTGGCATTGTTTTAGGCTATATTATATCTTCTAAAGGCTTGGAAGTTGATAAAGCTAATATCGATCTTATTCGTGCTCTTACCCTTCCCACTACGGTGAGGTAGATTCGTGTTTTTCTTGGTCATGCAGGATTTTATCGGCGGTTTATCAAAGATTTTTCCAAGGTTGCATCACCATTATGCCAGTTATTACAAAAGGACGTGGTTTTTAACTTTGATGAGAAGTGTTTGGCGGCATTCAATCGTTTGAAAAAACTTTTGATAACATCCCCTATCATTAAACCACCGGATTGGAGCAAGTCATTTGATCTAATGCGTGATGCCAGTGACTATGCAATCGGTGCATTTTTAGGCCAGCTTATTGGGAAACTACCTCATGCCATGTATTATGCTTCCAGAATGTTGAATGAGGCCCAACAAAACTACATGACCACGGAAAAGGAGTTATTATTAATCGTTTTTGCATTGCAGAAATTTCGTTCTTATTTACTTGGTACAAAAGTTGTTGTATTATCTGGTCATGCAACACTTAGGTACTTACTTACAAAGAAGAAGGAGAAACCAAGGCTCATTCGATGGATACTACTCCTACAAGAGTTTGATCTCGAAATTAAAGACAAGAAAGGAATTGAGAATACCGTTGCGGATCACTTGAGTCGTCTTACTGTAGACGAAGAAGTTATCCCGTTATGTGAAAGCTTTCCAAATGAGCAACTCTTCTTAATTACAGTTTGAGAACCATGGTATGCGGATATTTTGAATTATTTAGTGTCTAAACAAATCCCAAGAAATTTGTCTCGTGATGAGAGAGAAAAACTTAAAAAGATAGTGAATCAATATATATGGGATGATCCATACCTGTGGAAACATTCTTCAGACCAAATTATGCGGAGGTGCGTACCCGAATCTGAATACAACTCTATCTTGTCTTTTTTCCATTCATATGCTTGTGGGGGACACTTTGGGGCAAAGAGAACTGTTTTGAAGGTACTTGAAAGTGGGTTCTATTGGACCACTTTATTTAAAAATGCGTATGTATTTTGCACAACTTGTGATAGGTGTCAAAGAACAGGCAATCTAGGTGCTCGAAATCAAATGCCACAAAAGTTTATTCTTTTCGTTGAAATTTTTGATGTATGGGGCATTGATTTTATGGGTCATTTTGTTAATTATTTTGGTAAATTCTACATCTTACTCGATGTTGATTATGTCTCGAAATGGGTGGAAGCTAAAGCCACCTCTATTAATGATTCTAAAGTGGTTACAGATTTTGTTAAAGAACATATTTTTGCAAGGTTTGGAATTCCAAGAGCTATAATCAGCGATGGGGATCATACTTTCAAAACTAGTTCTTCCAGAGTTTGTTGAAAAAGTATAACATATCTCACAAGATTGGTACAACATATCATCCACAAACAAACGGGAAAGATGAAGTCTCTAATCGAGAGGTGAAGTCCAACCTAAAGAAAACAGTGAATCCATCAAGGAAGGATTGGATTTTACGTCTCAATGATGCACTAAGGGCATACCGAACAACATATAAGACTCCTATTGGGATGTCCCCATATAGACTTTTGTACGGTAAACCTTGTCATCTTCCTGTTGAAATCGAGCATAAGGATTTTGGACTATTCAACAGTGCAACATGGAGATGGATGGGGATGGTAAACAAAGGAAGCTTCAATTCGGTGAACTGGAAGAGATTCGTAATGATGCATATAAAAGTTCAAGAATCTACAAGGAAAAAACAAAGGCTTTTCATGATAGTAGGATTTCTAGAAAACAATTTATTATTGGACAAAAAGTTCTCTTATTTGATTTTCTCCTTCATTTATTTCCTGTAAAGTTGAAGTCTCGTTGGATAGGACCCTTTGTTGTGTCTAACGTTTTTACTCGCACCAATTTCAGCACTACTTTTTGATCTCTTGAGTGCTATTTCTATCAATCATGAGGGTGCCATCAGAATTTCTAACTCTATCTTGTAGTCTTGTTTGCAGTTGGCACCATTCTCTCGACAACAACAGGTCCATAGAAACATATCATCATCAACAAGAAGAACATCAAAAATTTAAAGGAAAGTTGAAGAAAGTCAAGGTTTACAAGCAACCGTTTAATAAAGAGCAAATTTCATATTCAAGTAAAGCAACAATACAATTATCATAATTATATATACATGTTGAAGACTTATGTACAAGAGCGAAAAAAATCAAAAGATGTGAGTTAGTAAAGTTCATGATATCGAGGCAATACAAGTTATGAAGAATCAAGTGGTAAAGTCTTTATCCCATGGCCGTAGTATTTTCATCATTTTATTTATTTTCAGTCTATATTTTGAAGTCATTAAAGAAAAAAAAAAGAAAAAAAGCTTATCATTGTTTTAGTATGTTTTTGTTTTTTGTATTCAATCAATAAGGCCGTGGGGACTAAGAAATCTATAAAGAAGTTTCAGACAACAAGAAATTGAGGAAAATAGTTACAAATTGTCAATGTTCTACGAAGTTCAAGAGTTCATCATCAACAGTTGAAGACCGAAGACGTTTCTATTGGATAATGTGAGAGTGGTGCTGATTGCTGATCGGGTGAGAAGGTAAGTAAGCATTCCCATCCTCGCATATTGGTTGATTTCCTTTATTAAAGGTCACTAGAAAAAAAAAGGGTTCTTTTTCGTCCCACGTTCTATGGGATAACATCTTCATATGATTCAGAAGGTTACATTTCCTTCCCACCATTCAATGCGTGCATGATTTCTATTTTCATTCCTGCCTGCACATAAGTGAAAACCATAAAGTGCGTCTTTTGAGTGTCAAATTCATAAAATCTTGTTGGTGAGGCAAAAACATTCGGTCGCTCTCGAACCTGGATCCTTTCACATGGTGGTTTTCTCCTAAGTCAAGGGTTAAGCATGAGAATAATGTTCTTTATACTTCTAACTTCTTATTGTTAGTGTGCAGAAACTTTATGTCTTCGTAGCTCTTTGGATGCAGGTGCTCTGGAATATTTGAAGTTGGAAATTAGGTTTTATGGGTATACCTCTTGTAAACCCTCACGAGACTATAACTCGTCCACTAGGGACACCTAGGGGTTTAAAGGCTTGTTACACATGCTAAGTGTAATTGTATCCTCAACGAAATGGAGTTGTTGTAGTTTAGTTTAGTTTAGATTTGTAGTTTGCTCGAGGACTAGCAAAAGGCAAGTGTGGGGAATTTGATAGGTGCATTTTGCATTATTTGTATACTCTAATTCATTGATTTCTTGTTAGTTTTCGTATCATTATGCTTTGATTTTGTTTGTTTATGAGTTTCTTAAGAGTTTTCTAGTGTATTCAACCAAAGAAGAAGAAATGAGTTCATTACGACACGAAATGAACAAGGAAGTTAAAATCTGCCAATGGAGAAGGACTAAAGACCGAATTCAACTCATTCAAATCCAGGACTTCTTAATACCATTTTCAAGAGAACGAGAAGACGAATCCAACACAAAAAGAATGAGGTTATTTGGAGTTCGTATGAGGAAGTTATGATCAAAATAGCCTAAAGAAAATAATGAAACACTCAGCATCACAATCGGGAGTTTACGAGGGAAAATAACCTACCGATTATGGCAAGCTTTGGGTACAGGAAAGTCATATTTTGATCCCTTACAATCGGTAGTTAAGGAGGGTGTTTTGCCTACCGATTGTGACTCGACGGGAGGCACTTCTAAGACACGTTTTTGACTTCCAAATCAAGGTATCATGGTCCCATTAGGACTCTAACACCTAGATATGATGAATATTGTATAAGAAGACGTCCGAAACCCTATAAAGGGATCTTGGACACTTTCGGAGACTTTAAAACACAAGGAGAACAAGAAGCTAGGGATAGGAGTTGCGATTGATCATCGTGATTTCTAGGGTTTGCTTTACTTGCTTTCTTGATTATTTTCCATGGATTTTGAGAAATCTATGATGAACTAAATCTTTCTTATTGGTTAGAGATGTAGTCCTAAGTTGGAAAACATGTTTATTAATTGAAGTATTCATTCTCATATGTTCATAATCTCTTCAATATCGCTTATGTTCTACCGTTTATAACGCCTTGTATGATGAATTGCTTGTTTGTTTAAGTCGCGAATTAGATGGGCATGCATTGACATCTATAACTAAACTAGCGTTTGAGATCCGGAATTGTCGAAAGATCCTTGTTACAAGTAGTATAACATAGTTGTTAATAACGAAATGTTACCATGCAATTATGTGTAGAAGCGTGACCTAGGTTAAATTTGAATGGCTCTTGCGCCAGATTGCTTAGAATAACCTTAACTCACAAAGACCATTGCTTTCATTGGGTTAAACTTGAGTGGCTCTTGCGCCAAGTTATTCGTTGAAAATGATTGAAAGAGTGGCTCTTGCGCCTTTGATGACAATAGGAGTTTTGCCGGAGTAAGCCTGCGATAGGATGTTTTAGGGTTATTGATATTGAGAGTGCATGAATGTTGAGTATGATTTAGTTGATAACATGTTGGAAGATGGAAGATGAACTCTCTAACCAGTATTCTTTATCTCTAATATTTGTTTTAATCTATTTGTTTTAGTATAATTTAATTATAATCACAACTGAAACCCCCCTGTTTATATAAGTAGTCAAAAGTAATTAACAATCACCTGTCTCTCTGTGGGAACGAACTTGTTCTTATTACTATACTCTAATCTATATCAGTGAAGTAAGAACTTGTTAATTTTGCTTGGCTGACAACCGACCAACAATCGGTGGATAAGTAGGTATCTTATCCAACAATTCTAATATGGAAAAAGAAAAAAGAAAAAAGAAAATTCAAAGGTAGAATCGTTGGATATGATCTGTTGTATCTAACGATTCTGGTTATGGTAACTATTTACGAGGAATATGAAACAAAATCGTTCGATGGGGATCCATCAATTCTACTGCATGTTTTTCATGTTCATGGAGAACATAATCAGAATCGGTGGATACAATAGATCCACATTGAACGATTATGGTAATAACTCAAGAATTTGATTCACAAAAAGTAAGATTTAAACACATAGATCGATCATAAATGTTATTATATAAAGGGTTTATAGAGATTTACCTTGTAGATCGAAAGGGATGGAGATTGAATTTTTTTTCGGAAAAGTTAGGGCTTTTAGAATTTGGAAAGTTTGATGAAAATAGAAAGTTTGTTTTAATTTTACATTTTGTTAATTTGGAAAGTAGTGAAAAGGGGAAATTATTTTCTATTTATATTTTGATTTTAGTATTAAGATTAATTAATAAATAGAAGGTAATTTGGTATTTTTGACAAAATTTAGACACCTCTTATCCTACTCTCTAGTTGTGATCAAAATTAGATAGGCCTGAAATAAAACGGATATGCCTAAAATTAGCCAGGGTTTAAAAAGGCTATATATAAATATCACAGTTGGAAAAGTAAACGTATCTGATCAGTGGTACACTATTGGGAGGAAATATCTTTAAACACGTATGATAAAAATTTGTTTTGAATTCTCATCATTAAATAGATATATATTTTATAAACGTGTATTGTACGGGTAATATCTAGAGTTGAACATTTATTTACTAAGATGTCTACATTTCTAGCGCTATATAAATAGATGCTTTATTCTCCTGTTTTGACATAGATTAATGAGAATTCTTCTACTTTTCTCCCTCTAGTTTGTGTCTGTTTCTCATCTTTCTCTATTTCATAAAACGTTATCAGCACGCTCTGATCGTTGAAAAAAAATTTACGATCGGTTTTTTTTAATTATCATTTCTCTTATTAAAAAACATAATAAATCGTTTTTCTTTGTTTTATAGAAATAAAACCCTGATATATTTTTTTAGGTTTACTTTTTATTTATATCTAAATTTATATGGCTAACTTTTTAGTTTATCTCATATATTATATGATGTATATGATTTTTTTTAAAATTTAATGAAAAAAAGTGGATTTGAGATAATTCAACCACCAGTTATTATTATTATTATTAGATATGCATATTCCAGAAGTATATAGTTTTGAGTATGCACAAGGGGTGTGGACGCGCTTTACTTGTCGATATTCACCACCCCCAAGGATTTGTAGGGATGTAGATTTTTTGTCACATTTTTGGGACAGTTATTTATGTTTTAAATATTTTCATCAACTGTTTTTTGTAACTATCTTTTTACAACGGAAATATATGTTTCTAATCCAGTGGAATCATAGAGGGCATGTGTCAATGCAGGGGAGAGATAAGGATTAAATTAGCCACGAATATTTCCGTTGTGAAATTTGGGGACGGTCTGTTTTCGCCACAGTTTAGCAACAGTTATAAGCTTGCTAAATTATGACGGTCCAGATTTGATGAGCACATGAAATTCCATTCGATGGCCGATTTTTTTTTGGAATCTATCGTATGGTCTATATTTTATGATCAGCTCATCCAACGGCTGAGATCAAACGAAAGTCAAATTATTTTTTTACTGTAGGTGTTAGTGTATATATTAATTAAATCAATATATCTTACAGTATTATTTTGGGTATACTAATTTATTTTGATCTGTTTTTCAAACAGATTAGTCAATGATGATCTGATACATAGTGTAGCACCGGCCAATCTTTAGGATCCATTTTACAAAGGGATTGTTTAATCCCTATTTATCTAATCACGTTAACTAAGGGTAGTTTTGCCCACATTTTTTTTGAAGATGATTTTTCCCACATTACTAATGCAGTAATCCGGTGAGTACACTAGTTTCCTATAGTACAGTTGTATTTAAATATGATATATTAATCCTTATTATTTTGTTTTAATTCAAATACATAAAATTATATTAATATTTGGGTGATTAATTTTTTCCGAATAAGTTAAATTTATTTTTTTCCCTAATTTTTTTTATAGAAAGAAAAAAAATCCATCAAAAGATGGTTTACTGTGTTTTCATCAAAAGATGGTTTTTAGTGTTCATTAAAATTGTAATCACCAAAAATTAGTGTCGTCACGATTTAACTACCTTTACGGTATCTAATCACATACATGGTTGAACACTCCAATTAGTGTTCTCTATTTTTTTTCTAAAAAATTCATCAATCACAAAGTGGATTTTTTTTCCCTAAAAAAGAATTACGGTAATAACTTTATTATTTTCTAAAGAAGCATTTTTCTATATCAATCCTAAAAGGATGAAATACCTTTATGGTATTAACAATTGTAAATATCAGTAAAGCGAGAAATTGCTGCATTCCTAAGGGATATTGAGCAATTATTTTTTTATTTTCTCCTCATGGTAAATCTCTATAATTTAAAATCGTTCCACTTGTAGTTGGAGTGCGTCAGGGAACTAAAGATCAAAGGGTGTGCATCCGGCTTGTTAGACAATATCATTAGTTCTTGTAGTGACTATATTGATCTTGATTTAATTTTCTTTTGATAAAGAAAGTGTCCATAATTCTATTCGAAATCATTATCTCGTTGGCCCTTGAGGTCACACAATTATTAGAGATTTTCTTGCATATTCTCAATGCTTTTGTTTTTAACATATATATATATATATATATATATTATTTATTTTTGTTCCAAAATTAGTCAATGGTTGATTGTAAATATGTATGTCTATTAAGACTGTTTTTTTTTTTATGTCGAAAGAAATGATTCATAATGATTATATGTCTCGAATTAATCGGATAATACTTTACGAAACGTGTTTTCGTATATGAGATATAAATATTTCCGTCATAATTAGGGGGAGAGTATGCACTACTAGACACTGGTGTTCATTCACTTAAAAGTTATATCAATTTCTCTCCCATTATGATCAAATCGAAAAAGGTTGTCATTAAATAGGCGTGAAAATGTCTCATTATGATTTTATATAAGCTTTTGCCTCTTGAAAAGGCAAATCCAATCACATACATCAACAAGTAGCATTTTAAAAGAGGCTACAGATAATGCTTCAGCAGAGTATATCAAAACAAGATCCATATTCTCATAGTTCATATCTCCTCACCGGAAGAAGGGGGAGATTATAATGCCCGTAGGCGCTGGTACCAGTAATTCTGTGAATTTTTCAAGATATACATACACTTGAGAATTGTGTGGGATCATAGTAATCTAATGTGATTGTCTATTATGCACAGTAGCTACTGAAATAATAATAAAAGATGGTGGTTTTTAACCCCTCTGCAGAGAAATATCGACATATGTGATTGGTTGGCTACAATCCAAATTAGGTTGGATTAATCTATCAATTGGCGTAAGTTTGGATCCAAGACTTAACACCTTAAAAATGTCAACAATATTAATTACAGGTTGGTGTAGTCATAGTGTGTCGTTATACGAGAAATATGTTCCTTGTAAGGACGATTTGTGGGTATGATCTTTGGCTCTGGAATTGAATCATTTCCTTGTATCTGAGAAGAACTTCCAGATTCAAAGGAAAGAAGCTTGATCGGAATGAATGATTTGGTTGATGAAATTGCATGGAATTAATTCGAATTTTGGACAATCCTTGAATTAAATCAAATTAAATGCCAGGAACAGAATATCCATTTCTTCCTATGAAGTATCCAGGAACAAGAACATTAAATAAAAAATATCGACAAATTCTTTCAGACCCTAGGATTGGTTCAATATTTTATTTTCCTTATATGATGTATTTGGCGTGGTAGTCCTTGAAGGACTTGTGTTGCATTTACATAAGAAATGTGGTCGGAAAACATATTCAAATTAGTAATCTATGGAGGATTCAAATTGTATTCAGGCAGCGACCTGACCCGATTATGTCATGTTTAACAATCTTTTATGTGTTTTTAGAAAATTTGGTACAAAACTAAAAATCCGGATTTATTAGTTGATGATGTCAACTTTACAGGTCTACTAACAAGTCCTTAAAAACACAAAAACCCACGTTTTAGTAGCATAAATGCTTTTTTTTCCCTTAAATCCGCAGTTTAAGAATTATGCTTGCATAAAAGTTGTCTATTAAATAGATTATAGATTTTGTTTTGATGCTTGTTTCCAGAACTCATGTAGTTGCGTTAGCATCCACAAAGACGTCAAAATTTGTACTCGTTTGCCTCCGTTTCAGGTTATGTCCCATGTGGTTTTCCTGACAAAGTTTTAACGAGGCAACATTTCGCTGACGTTGAATTTTCATTCAAAATTTGATATTGTGCTCTTTTTCCTTCGTCTAAATTTTGTCACATTGGGTTTTATTGTCAAGGTTTTAGTGAGGAAATTTAATTCAACATGGTGGTCATCCAAGGGGGAGTTATATCAATTTTGGTTATTTGGTGGATTCCCACCATTAACTAGGTCATTTTGTTAGACCAAATCAACATAACCATCTCCTATGAATTTTAACGTATTTCTGAACCACATAAAGGTTAAACACAAACACGGTTTTTGTTCACGTATGGTAATGTATTCGTATCTTGGCATTTTTTTGAAGAAACTACATCAACAACTTTTTCAAATCATCTCCGAGAAACTAGCAATCCAAGACATAATTCTTCAATGTATTTAAAGAAGTATGAAGACTCGCGAACACTAGTTTTAGAAGACTAACACAAAAGAAGACTTCATCAACTAGCAATTTTTTGCATTCAAGAAACTCGTTCATCGAAATTGGGAAGACTCGACTCAAATATTTGCAAACCAAGATTTAACTGAAGTACTTATCAGAGGGAGCATCATAGTAAAAGGTATATTACTGGACAATCACGTTATACTCTTTTTCATTCGTCAAGGTTTTGTCTCACTGAATTTTCCTTGTCAAGGTTTTAATGAGGCAACATATGCATGTCTAGTTATGTTCTAAGTTTACTCACAATTGTACTTTTTTCCCTTCGATCAGGTTTTGTCTATTTGGGATTTCCTGACAAGGTTTTAATGAGGCAATTATCTTAGACATTGTGGTCATCAGGGGGACTGTTATAAACGTGTATTGTACGGGTAATATCTAGAGGTTAAACTTTTATTTACTGAGATGCCCACATGTCTATCCCTTTATAAATAGAGGCTTTATTCTCTTGTTTTGACATAGATTAATGAGAATTCTCTCTACTTATATTCTCCCTCTACTTTGTGTCCTTTTCTCATCTTTCTCTATTTCATAACAATATCTACTCCTTTAAAGGACTAACTCAATCGCTCCCCCACGTTGAACGGTGTCCACAACTCCATATTTAGTTAAAAGTGAACAACACCCACCCACTCATATTGCTTAATATTGGTCAAACACATAAGTACTAAAACGGTAGTGATCACCTACCTTACCTGCAAAAACTAAAAAATGAGGGGAAAAAACATATTTAGAAAAATGCCGAAATAAATATATTATAATATTATAATATTTTTCCAAAATATTATACATATGGCTTCTCTACGGGTTACATGCCAATTTTGTTATGTGAAGTTAAATATGCTAGGTGTATAGCACGGACAAAAAACTAGTATAAATTAAAACCATAAATAACCCTAATATCTCCGTAATCTTTATCTTTATCTTTATATATTATAATGGAAACCAAATATTCTCACCACATTCATTTAGGTCCCACTTTTTGATGATGTGGAGAGCTGTGATGAGAGTATTGGAAAATAGAGCTCCCTCATTGATTGTGACCCCACCTTAATTAAGCAAAAGAGGATATTTACACCTTTCGTAAATGAACAACAAAACCCACTATAAATGGTGGGTTTTTGTCAGGGTAAAATAGTAAAGTACCACAGGTGTGCTTAGACACCAAATCAAGAATTGTGCTAAACATAAAACATAGCTTCTACTAGCTAAATTTAGCCTTATCCACGTCAATACTTGCTTAATGAAGCAACCAATGGAATAAACATCCTTCATTAGACATTCAAGACGCAAGCAAATGGCCAAGAGGCCTAAAAGTGTGTTTTTATATCAAGATTGTCAGAATCAATTTTAAACTGCCCGGTACAAAGTTGTGATCTGGGAGCAATTGATAATGAATCAAGAGATGAGTCATATACCAAACTCTTCGTATGGATGTCCTCTACAACATACTAGAAAATCACATCAATCAGACAAACGAGCTAAGACATATGATCAAAATATTCAACTAAGTCCCAGCTGAAAAATTCCTGAATTCTTCCCGACTTTTGTCTGTTTCATTTTTTTGAGGCCCTGATAGACACATTTTAGTGTCTAAATTACACCTTAATTTCTAGTGAGTTAGTATTCGATTTTGTGTCTATTACGTGTTTTTATGCTTTTGTAGGTACATTAGAAGAATAAGGATTTGTGGAAAAATTGGCTCAAAAAGTGTTCAAAGCACCCGGAAATATGGATCAAGGCACCCACACTTTGGATTGGGGCACCCTTGGATCGGGATGAGCTGGATCGGACCAACTCAGCGGGTCAACTCGGCCCAGTCAACTCGGTCAAAGTCAGTTGACCGAGTCAAAGCTTCATCGGGACAGCTTCATCGGCAGCAAGATTTCGATTCAGATTTTCTAGCGATTTCATCGCAAATTGATAGGTACCCAATCTAATTAAAGGTTCGTAAAATCGATTGGAAGCTCTAGAAGCCGAAGATAAGGGTCAGAGGAGCATGAATTTGGACGGGAATAGGAGTACATCCCTGTTTTGGATTGCTATTGATTTCTCATCAAATCACCGAGTTATAATGGGATTAGAACATCCTAGAAGATTCACAGGGCCTATATAAAGAGTTTACAAGCCTCGGAAATAAGGTACGCAGCCTAGAGAGCGATTCAGAGCAATTCCGGTGAAGTTCCGGCGCCGCCGGTCACCTGCTGGTGCATCGCCGACACTGTTCTTCACCCACCATCGCTGAAGAAGACGACTCAGTAACATTTATAAGTGTTGCTGTTCCACTGTTACAACTCTGCTCCTGTTGCCTTAGATTTTGAACGTTTTTGTTGCTTAAAGCTCTCTGTAACAGCTGAACCCTGTTCTGTGACACTTATATACGTATCTGTTCAGCTGTTGCACTATTCTTTAACCTTGTAATCAATATTTTGAGCAATGAAATCAACTTTTGAGCAAGTTTTCTTCACCATGGGCTAAGTTTATTTACTGGGATGATGGATAAGGTATTTTTCTCAATTTTATGTGATTTAATTATTTTCTAATAATTATTTATAATTCTTTTATTATTATTTGCATGGATTTAAATTAGAAAAAAATGTTTTTATTAAATAGTTGTGTTCTCTTTTGATGGGTCATGCTTAGTTAATTACTCTTGATGTCTCATGCTTAGGATTTACAATTATTCTTTTAGGAAACATATTTTTGGCAATATTTGAGCTTAATTTATTTAAAAGAATTACCCGATTAATCACATAAATTGTTAGAAATAACTGATTCCTGATTCCTGGTTTTCCCCATATTTTCTAAAAATCATCTATAGTTTATTTTCCTGATTTTTATTAGTTTAGGTTAAGTATAATATTTTCTAAAATCGTTACCTTCACAAGTTCGAGAAACGAACTCTTTATTTACCACTTCTAAAATTACATCAGGCCTTGAAAAAACTCAAAACTCAAATCATTTCGCTTTCGGAGGTAAATAGTCTTTTGAGAATCAAAAAGTTGGGGTAGATCATCAAAAACAGACTTTGAATGAAGATTTTATAGCATTTTCAATGAAAACCCTGAATTTAAACTTTTTGACGACGAAATTTCACAAGAATTCTCTTGTTCGTCCAAGTCCAAGAGGCTGATGCCCCCTTACCTTGTTTATCTTAAGTAAGACAAAGATTGTCCTTCTTAGGATACTAATCTTTTCCTGCTTAGACTACTAAGCTTGTCCTGCTTAGAATAAAGCTTGTCCTTCTCATGGCTTTAGAGCAATGCTTGTCCGTCTTACAAGCGTTGCATAGGCTATGACCACGAATCATGTGCATCTTAGTCTTAAGCACAAATCATGTGTGTCTTAGTCTCAAGCACAAATCATGTGCGTCTTAGTCTAAACCATGAATCTTGTGCGTCTTAGTCTAACCACAAACCTTGTGCGCTTTAATACAGCTTCAATACTAATGTGTCTTAGTCTCAAGCAAAAATCATGTGCGCCTTAGTCTCAAGCACAAATCATGTGCGTCTTAGTCTTAAGCACAAATCTTGTGCGTCTTAGTCTAAACCACGAACCTTGTGCGTCTTAGTCTAACCACAAACCTTGTGCGCCTTAGTACAACTTCAATAATAATGCATCTTAGTCTCAAGCACAAATCATGTGCGTCTTACTCTCAATCACAAATCATGTGCATCCTAGTCTAACCACAAACCTTGTGCGCCTTAGTATAGCCTTAATGCTAGTGCGTCTTAGTATACCATAATACTTGTGCGCCTTATTATTAATACAAGACTAATGCGTCTTACCCTTTAGCACAACACTTGTGCGTCTTACCCTTTAATACTAAACCTAATACAGCTTAGCATTAATACCAAACCTAAAGCGTCTTAGGCATTTAGCCTAATACTAATTGGTCGGTTGTCAGCCAAGCAAAATTATTTTAAGTTCTTTCACTTCTCAATTATAAATAAGAGTATAGTTATAAGAACAAATTCGATAAATATGGAGATATGGGTTGTTATTTGTATTTGAAGACTTAGGTAAACTGGGGGAATTTTGTATTTAAAGACTAAAGTAATTATATTAATTAAGAATGAGAAAAGAGAATCAACAGGTTGAGAGTACTGGTTAAGGTTTCATCTTCAATCATAAGACATGCAATTTAATTAATAACTAGAGTTATCACTTAATCATTCATTATCAAGAGCCCTAGAGTATCCCATCGAGAGCATACTCCGGTAAATTCCACATGTCATCAAATACCATACGATGAATATGTAAATACTACTCAAAGAATAACCTAACAAAACGTGCTATCAAGTTTAATCCTCTAAGAGATTTAAGTTATATGAATTAGCCTAATCAATGCAATAGATATACTACGAGTAATGTATTTAACATAGGTCAAGATTTTACATGCAATCACACAAAGGTTTTGAATACAATTGGTAATCACAATATGCTACTAATGACAAGGTTTATCAACAATTCCATATCTCAAAACCCTAGTCTAGCAATAGATATACATTCATGGTTATTTAGTAGCGCTCCTAAACAAACACTCACATAATCATACACGGCGATCATAAATAGCAGAACAAGACAATAATGATTTGATTAAGATGATAAAACTAATATATTAATTTAGTAGCATGTTTATGATATCCGACTACATCCTTAACCAATATGAAAAGTTTAGCTACTCATAGATTTCTCAAAATCTATGGAAAATAATAGAGTATGAAAGTAAAGCAAACCCTAGGTTGTAGAAAGTCTCCTACTCCAAAGCTCCTTCTTTTTCTTCCAAAGATACGATATATCCCCTATCCAAGATATCATTCAATCTATAGAAGTGCCTCTTATATAGTATCTCAGAATATAGAAGAACCTGTGCTCAAATCCCGGTTGAAATAGGTTCCAAAATATCAACCCCATGCGTAAAGAAAGAAACCCGCAAAAATTCCGAGTCTGGTCGGCCAATGCTGGACGACTGGCTTCTGCACTTCGACTTTTTACCCATATCTTCTTCATACTAAGTCGGAATGACTTCAATCTTTCGCCATGAGCTTCGTTTTCTCATTCTCTTCGGCATGCTGAGAAGAAATCCTGAATTTGAACAAGTTCCACTTCCTTTTGGATGATTCACCTAGTAAGAGACATAAAATAGAAAATAACAATAATACAAAGTAATTCACACAAAAAACTAGCAAATATTTGTATGAAAATGATACTCAAAACATGTAAATTATGCACTTATTAAATTCCACCACACATGCCTTTTGCTAGTCCTCGAGCAAACTACAAATCTAAACTAACCTAAACTACAACAACTCCATTTCGTTGAGGATACAGTTACACTTAGCATATAACAAGCCTTTAAACCCCTAGGTGTCCCTAGTGTACAAGTTATAGTCTCATGAGGGTTTACAAGAGGTATACCCACAAAACCTATATTCCAACTATCAAAAATTCTAGAGCACATGCATCCAAAGAGCTACGAAGATATAAAGTTTCTACACACTAACAATACGAAGTTAAAAGTATAAAGAACATTATTTTCATGATTAACTCTTGAGTTAGGAGAAAACCACCATATGAAAGAATACATCCTCAAGAGCGATCTAATAAGCATACCGCCTTGACTTCTGCCTCACCAATAGGGTTTTATTAATTTACACTCAAAAAAAGCACTTTATGATTCTCATGTATGCAAGCAGGAATGAAGATATAAATCATGCACACTTTGAATGGTGGGAAGGAAAAGTAACCTTTTGATTCATGATTTATTATCCCATAGAAACGTGGGAAGAAAAGAACCTTTTTTTTTGTTTTTGTGTTGATTTCTAAGAAATGAAATCAACTACTATGCAAGGATGGGAATGCTACTTATCTTGTCGCCCGATCTACAATTAACTCACTCCCACAACATCCAATAAAAACATCTTCGGTCTTCGGTCTTCAACTGTTAATGATGAATTCTTGAACTTCGTAGAACCTTGACAATTGTAACTTTTTCCCTCAATTCCTTGTTGCTTGAAACTTCTTTATAAATTTCTTATTACCCACAGCCTTATTGAATGAATATAAAAACAAACAAACAAACAACAAATGAATACTAAATGAATATATATTTTATTTTATTTTCTATTTCTTTTTCAAAAAATTTTTATTAAAAAAAATAGAATACAAACTGCAAAAATAAAATAAACAATGAAACTACTAAGGTCGTGGGATAAGGAATTTACCACTTGATTCTTCACAACTTGTATTGTCTCGATATCCTAAACTTCACTAGCGCTCATCTTTTGATTTCCTTCGCTTTTGTACATAAGTCTTCAACATGTATACATAATTCTTCTCTTTGTCTTGTTGCTTCACTTGAATACGAAATATGCTCTTTCTTGTATCATTTATTGTAAACCTTGAACGTCTTCAACTTTCCTTTGATGTTTGTGATGCCTCCGCTTATTGCAGATAATGATGTTTCTATGAACCTGTTTTTGTATAGAGAGAGAACGGTGCTAACTGCAAACACGATTACAAAAGATGCTATAAGTTAGCAATTCTGACGACACCCTCATGATTGAAGAAATAACACTCAAGAGGTCAAAAAATAATGCTGAAATTGGTGCGAAGTTGGGTTCTACCCAGAATTAGCGTAAGATGACACACACTCTAAAGGACAATTTTTTAGACAGCTACAAAGAGTTGAAGGTCTGATGCCTCGCTTGATGTAACAATAGGCAGTCTCCACTAATGATTAATCAGCTCCCTAATATTGTATTCTCCAATGAAGGTTTAAGTCCCTTTTTGTCAACTCATGCATCTCAACAACTAAGAAACCCAAATGTCATTCTCTATTACTTCTAATTTTAATTATTTCGGTGAGAACTCCATATGTATACTTAGCTATAAGTATACTAAGTGACTCTAAAATATCTAAAAGTTGGAGGTTTTCATGCAAATATGTACAAAAAGTTTAAAATTATACCTACAAAAACGAATACTAAAAATCTAAATGCTTAACCACTCCCGCACTTAAACTTTACATTGTCCTCAATGTAAATTGATTTTTCCAATGTAAAAGTCAAGGTGCGAAATCCTATAATATGATATGAAAAAAATAAAAAAAATAAAAAAAATAAAAAGATAAATATAGAAATACGAAACCAATGGGTTGCCTCCCATTCAGTGCTTGGTTTAACGTCGTTATCCCGACTGTACACTTCTTGCCTTGCTACTCCTCCAGAGAGAACACATCTAGTAAGTTGATTTCTTCCACATCTTCAGATGTGAACGACTCATAATATGGCTTTAGTCGATGTCCATTCACCTATAGCTCTTTTCATGTGGCTAACTTCGAATATCTACTGCACCATGAGGAAAAACGTGAAGCACAATAAAAGGACCTATCCAACGAGAATGTAATTTACCAGGAAATAAAGTAAGAGGTGAATTGAATAACAAAACTTTCTGTCCAACATGAAAGTGTTTTCTAGAAATAATCTTATCATGAAAAGTCTCTGTTTTCTCCTTGTAAATGCGTGAACTTTCATATGCATCATTACGGATCACTTTTAATTCATTGATTTGAAGTTTCCTTTGCTTTCCTGCACCATCCATCTCCATATCGCACAGTTGAATATCCCAAAAATCCTTATGCTTGATTTCAACAGGAAGATGAGATGGTTTTCCGTACACAAGCCTAAAAGGGGACAACCCAATAGGTGTTTTGTATGCAGTCATATATGCCAACAATGCATCATCAAGTCGTAAACTCCAATCTTTTCTTGTAGGATTCACTGTTTTCTCTAAATGGTCTTCACTTCTCGATTAGATACTTCTGCTTGACCGTTAGTCTGTGGATAGTATGGTGTAGCTATCTTGTGAGATACATTGTACTTTTTCAACAAGCCCTGAAAGAACTTATTTCGAAAATGTGATCTCTCATTGTTGATTATTGCTCTTGGAGTTCCAAACCTTACAAGAATTTGATCTCTAACAAAATTTGTAACCACTTTAGAGTTATTTGTTGGGGTGGCATTCACTTCCACCCATTTCAATACATAATTAACAACGAGTAGGATGTATAATTTACGAAAGAATTAACAAAAGTCCCCGTAAAATT
Organism: Papaver californicum; assembly: GCA_023531435.1. Taxonomy (NCBI): domain Eukaryota; kingdom Viridiplantae; phylum Streptophyta; class Magnoliopsida; order Ranunculales; family Papaveraceae; genus Papaver; species Papaver californicum. The sequence continues at coordinate 5,945,487 of JAJJMC010022854.1, forward strand.
TATACCCTAAACGTCGAACACCTCAACGAAGTGAATAACCGTTTGTGGCATTTGATTTCGAGCACCTAGATTTCCCGTTCGTTGGCATCGATCACAAGTAATACAAAATATGTATGCATCTTTGATTAAAATTGGCCAACAGAAGCCATTCTCAAGTGCGGTCATTTAGACCCAAAGTGTCCTCCACAAGCATATGAATGACAAAAGACAAGATAAAATTGAATTCAGATTCGGGTACACACCTTCGTATAAATTGGTATGGACAATGTTTCCATAGGTGTGGACCATCCCAAATGTATATATTTGCTATCTTTTTGAGTTTGTCTCTCTCAACACGAGACAAATTACTTAGGATTTGTTTAAACACTAAGTAGTTCACAATATCAGCATACCATGGTTCTAAAACTGGAATAGAGAATAATTGCTTGTATGGAAAGATTTTACGCAATAGGATAGCTTTTTCGTCTACAGTAAGACGACTCAGGTGATCCGCAACATTGTTCCCAATGCCTTTCTTGTCTTTAATTTCGAGATCAAACTCTTGTAGGAGTAGTATCCATCGAATAAGCCTTGGTTCCGCTTCCTTCTTTGCAAGTAAGTACCATAAGTGTTGCATGATCAGAAAACACAACAACCTTCGTACCAACCAAATGAGAACAAAAATTTTCCAATGCAAAAACGATTGCTAATAACTCATCTTCTGTGGTTGTGTAATTATGTTGGGAATCATTAAACGTTCTGGAAGCATAATAAATGGCATGTGGTAGCTTCATAATATGCTGGCCTAATACTGCACCAACCGCATAATCACTGGCATCACACATAAGCTAAAAAGTCTTGATCCAATCCAGTGGTCTAATGATAGGGGATGTGATCAAAAGTTCTTTCAAACGAATGAATACCGCCAAACGCTTTTCATCAAAGTTAAAAACCACGTCTTTTTGCAATAACTGGCATAATGGTGATGCAACCTTGGGAAAATCCTTGATAAACCTGCGATAAAATCTTGCATGACCAAGAAAAGCACGAATCTCCCTCATTGTAGTAGAAGGGGTAACATCACGAATAAGATCTATCTTAGATTTATCAACTTCCAAGCCTCTAGAAGATATAATATGGCCTAAAACAATACCATGAGTTACCATAAAATGGCACTTCTCCCAATTTAGCACAAGATTGGTCTCAACACATCGTTTAAGAATTAGTGTAAGGTTATCCAAGCATAAGTCAAATGAATCACCATACACACTGAAATCATCCATAAAAACTTCGATAATATTTTTAATATAATCTGAAAAGATACATACCATACACCTTTGGAAGGTAGCGGGTGTGTTATACAAACCTTTGGAAGTTTCTGTTCCTGCAATTCAGTTAGATCATTCAAAAAACTATTACCGACAACTCTTCATTATCACCCAAATACATGTATTTTAAGTTTCATGTATGCAAATGTTCCGAAAGGACAAGTAAAAAATGTCTTCTCTTGGTCACCAGGTGCTATAGCAACCTGATTGTAACCTGAATAACCATCAAGAAAATAATAATAAGAGTGTCCAAATAATCTTTCCAGTATTTGATCCATAAAAGGTAAAGGAAAGTGATATTTTCTGGTGGCTGCATTAAGTTTCATGTAATCTATACAAATCCTCCGTTTGCACATGAGTTGGGACAAGTTCATTTTCATCATTCTGTACCACTGTAACGCCCGATTTCTTTGGTACAACTTGTACCGGGCTCACCCACTTGTTATCATAAATGAGGTATATAACTCCCACGTCTAAGAGATCGAATATATCTTTCTTTACTACTTCCATCATCGGAGGGTTCAAACGATGTTGAGCTACCCTTGTAGGTTTTGCCCCCTCCTCAAGTAGTATTTTATGCATGCATGTAGCTGGTCTTATTACCTTGATGTCAGCAATTGTCCATCACCTAGCCATTTTATACTTCTTTAACACCCGAAGAAGTTTATGTTCCTGCAATTCAGTTAGATCATTCGAAACTATTACCGACAACTCCTCATCATCACCCAAATACATGTACTTTAGGTGATCAGGAAGAGGCTTAAGTTCTAGTTTAGGAGCCTGCAAGATAGATGGCACAATTTTTTTATTAGAATACGGTAAAGAGATAAAAGAAATATCATGAGTTGGTGAGCACTCTTGTAGAGAATTAAGGGAGCCTAAGGCATCCTTAAGTTCATCTTCACATTCAAATTTATCATCAATGGGTGTAGTTAACACGGTTTCAGGCACATCTTCCCTGTTCATATTGAACATCTATTGAGCTAGGGTATCAGTAACATTAATAAAGAAGCAAAAGTGGACATACTAGGATATTTCATCGTTTTATCATTTTTGAAACGTATTACTTCTCCATCAAATTACATAGTCAATGACTCGTTGTGCACATCAATCTTAGTTCTAGTCGTGCTCATAAAGGGTCATCCCAACAACAAAGGTAGAGACTCATCAGTTGACCCGTCTGTTATCTCCAACACACAAAAATCCGCTGGAAAAATTAGTTGATTCACCTGCACAAGCACATCTTCAATAATACCTCTAGGGTATACATTAGAACGGTCAGCTAACCGTAGAGTAATTCTAGTTTCTTTTAGAAGACCTAAATTAAGAGATTCATATATAGATGTAGGCATAACATTTAATGATGTTTATAAATCAAACATAGCCTTATTAAACTTTGTGTTACCAATAACAGTAGGAATGTTAAAACTACCGGGGTCTTTATATTTTAGTGGGTGTTTCTTAATCAAGATAGTCGAAGCATTCTCCCCCACTCTCATTACATCATTACTGGTCGATCTTTGTTTATTGGTGCACAAGTCCTTCAGAATTCTTGCATATTCACATGAATCTTCTTAAAAATATATAAGATCTCCTTATCTTGTTCCGTCATTTTGGAGTTAGCAAACATGCGAGGAAAAGGTAGAGGAGGAACATAAGTAGAAACAAGAGGTTTAGAGTTTTCTTTAGGTACCTAGTCGGTTTGGGAAGAGTCGGAAATCTCTTTCCCCAAAACCGTCCCCTTAGGGTCTTTGTTCTTTTCAACATCTTCTGGTTGTGCAGTTCGTGTGCCACTTCTCAATGTCACAGCGTTGACAGAATCTCTCGGATTAAGAGGTTGAGAAGGTATTTTCCCACTATTATGTTCCTTCAAATGATTAATCTCAGTTGCCAAAGTGCCCACTTGCATTTGTAGTTCTTTGATTTCATTATCAGTTGTCTGCTGATTTTTATGCATATTGAACTCATATGCTTCATCATGGAAAGCATCTATGAAGATTTCGAGTTCTGAACTGGTTGTGGTTGTTCCATTTGTTGTTGAAAACTACTAGGACGATTAAAAACCGGTCCTGGAACCGCAGCTTGCTTGTTTGCATATCTGAAGTTGGGATGATCTCTCATACTGGATTGTATGTGTTATAGAAAGGATCGTACTGTTGCCTGTGCTGATTTAGGAAAATAGCATTGACTTGATCGTTTCCTTCTTCAGAACTTTGGGTAGATGATGGTACCACCACGACTGCAATTTGTTGCATCATTGTTGCCATGTTACCCATTTGCTAACGAAGTTCAGAAACTTCATTCACTTTATTGACTCTCCTGACGAGTGTTTATGACCCACGACTTGAGAATTGTTGAGAATTTGATGTCATGTTTTCAATTAAATCTATAGAATGAGCTACTGTTTTGTTCACTAGTGCACCACCACCTGCAGCGTCGAGAAGATTTCTGTCATTTGCTTGTAAACCTTCGTAGAAGTACTGGATGATTAACAAATCACTGAATTGATGATGCAGACATCTAGACACCAATCTCTTGTAACGTTCCCAACATTAATACAATGTCTCTACTTCCATCTGTTTAATGCCACAAATCTCTTTATGAACTGAGTTGCCTTTGATGCAGGAAAATATCTCTCTAAGAAGAGTTTCTTCAAACAATTCCAAGTTGTGACAGTACCAGAAGGTAAATAGTATAACCATTCTTTAGTAGTGTCCATCAAGGAAAATGGAAAAGCTCGTAACATAACACCATCTGGATTTGTATCCCTTAGTAGCATGGCCATAACTATGTTGTGAAAATCTATTATATGTTTGTTTGGATCTTCAATAGTCATTCCACGAAGCTTTGGTAGGTCACTCAACCCTAGCTTGATCTCAAATGTAGATGTTGTTTGAATACACCATTGTTGTGTATCCATCTTGCGAAAAGCTAGTGTACGATTAGCATCCCCCATTGTTTCTTGTTCTTCCTCTACGTCTGAATATGTGAATTCACTTGATGGTGTACTAGGAGGAAGTGGAGTGTTCGCTGCTCGAACGAAGTCTTTTAGTAAAGTGCTTGATCGAAGATGTATACCAGTGAGACTTGGTCTGCCCTCTCTAAGCATTCACAAAGCAAATAGTACCTAAAAAATAATTCTCAAAACTAAATTAAAAACTAAAATAAGAAATCAAAAACAAAAATAACAATCTGTTATGCCTCCCCGGTAGCTGCGCCAAAATTTGGTCGTTTGTTATCTTTCTTAGAAGGTACTTAAGATGTTGGTATAAGACTAATTTTGTGCTAATCTGTAGGATGTTGTGATGGAGCTAGATTATGTCACACTAAAGCATTAGATCCAGAGCAGGCGGAAGCTAAAAGCTTGCTAGATGCAGTTTTATGGGCATCAAGGAAAGGAGTAAAACATCTACACTTGGAAGGGGGCTATGCAAATGTAATTGCAGCAGTCAATGGCAAAATAGATTCAATAAATTGGACAACAAGAAACATTATAAATAATTGTTTGAGTATTTTAACTGCTTTTGATAGTTAGATATGTTCTTTTAATCACAAAGGATGTAATAATATGGCAGACATTATAACCAAAAATGATTTATCCATTTCTGTTGATCAAGAATGGTCTGACAATGTTCCTCACTGGATACATTTTGGTATACAGGAGGACTTAACTATGTAAAGCAAAACTTAGTTGAATGAAAAAATTTCTTATTAATAAAAACTACATTCGGCATATAAAAAAATACACAGTAGATAGAAATTACGATCATCCGGTGCGTAGCACGGGTTATTTTCTAGTACAATTATAACTAACGTCATTAAGTGGCATGATTTCAAAACTAGTCTACATAACATCAAGGGCCAATTATAGATATAGGTCTTTTTTTTTTTAACTTCACAAATATAGGTCTGTTTTTTTTTATTTTACAAATATAGGTCGGTTTTGATCAATTTTTCAAAAAACACCTAACGAAAAATTATCTTCTGTCAGTTGTCCGCATTTTCTAAGCTAAATAGATGTTTTAGCCCTTCAAATCACTGGGTTTTCTAGTTAACTCTGTTCGGTTTTCTCAAAATTTTATTTTAATTACGTAATCAAATTAATTATAAAATTAAATTAAGAAAAAAATCAAATTGACAAAAAGTTAAGAACATGGAACCGAACAGATCATTACATAAATCGAATCCCTCGTTTTAATAAATTAACTAAAAACAAAATGAGTGAAACCAAAAAATCAAACCTTCTTTTTAATCCTCTGTTTCCATAGAATGAAAAGATGATATATTTATGTTGCTGCAAGGCTACTATGACTGCTCATCGGACTCATCTTAATTCACACATTCAACTCATCATATAGTACAACACCAATCGAAAAAATAATGAATCAAACGAAACCCAATATGAGATATATAGTTGGTAACTATTTAGTTGATGATGAACTATGATGATCAAGTAGTGAAGCTCGATAGGACTTTCTGTCGAACAACTTGTGAGCATCTAATTGTGATGGAGGAGATGTTCACTAATCTTCTAACTCTTTTTATATTTCCTTCCCTGCAAATTCCACATTCCTAATCATTCACAAATCTAAACTCTCATCAAATTCCAATTCCTGCGGATAATGAAGTTTGAAATAAACCCAAAAATCCATGGCAATAAATTATTTTTTTCTTTATTCCTCACTGATATTTTAATTGTGACAGGGTAACTTCACTTTTTTTTCATTTCACGGCTACTCATTGTGGCATTTCTTCAAGTACATAGTATGCGTGTTGTTGGTGATGGAAAACATGGATTTTCTTTGTGTATCTTTAGCCTTCCAATCTTCTTCCTTGCATTGCATTCATACATTCAACATACACAAATTCAATTGCAAACAATCAAGACAAGCAACAACATTCAAAACCATCAGCAACACCTCATTCTTTCTTTGCAATTCTCTCTTAACAACGACCAACAATCCTACTTCCATAATCATCTCTAACTTCATCTCGCATCAGCAGACCAAAACTCATTGCCAATTTCTCCTCACATCAACCAACACAGACTCACCCAACTTGAATCAGAACCTTCTCACCATCTTTTTTTCCCTGTTTTTCACTTTTCCCAATTCCATCACCAACCACAACCCCACAGATTCATCACCATCTTCTCATTGTTTCTTCACGACAAAAAAATCCACACCTTCTCTGACATTTATTATTTTACGACAAAATAATCAAACCCATTTCGGCATCAACTTAAATCCAAAACCATTACAGACCCAAACCACAACCACTAGTGAATGCACAGCTCAAATCCTTCTCCTCTTGTATCAACAGCTCCATCATTCAATCAATCAACAACACCAACTCATCATTCTCTGCCATTTCTATGCAACTGAAACCAAATTCCTCACTGAAACTCGAACCACATCTCCCCTCTTTTCTCATTGTACTCATCTCGACCAGCTCTATTTTGAAATAGCAAAATACAAATAATTTTTTTCCGACCTTAATGAATCTGGGAAGAAGAAAAAAAGGCAGATATAATGTTAGTTTTCTAAGATTTTATGGTTTATTAAGGACCGTTGATTATTTTCGAGATGCACACTGGTAGACTCCTGATTGATTATTTTGTGACACATGGAGACTTTCTAGTCCATCATATTTAGACCGTTGATTTTTTCCGATATCTAGATAATTATCAAATCAGACATTATTAGCTTTATATGTGTCACAGTTGATTCATACAC
>JAJJMC010022854.1:5952538-6058031 GCA_023531435.1 Papaver californicum
TTAGCTTTATATGTGTCACAGTTGATTCATACACAAATATGAGACAACATAGCAACTAGTAAAGGGTAATTTAGTAATCCATATATTATCGTCTCATTCTGGTCGATGAGAAAGTGGTCAAAACATATGAGAAATTGACTGAAGTAATATTGTTGGATCAAAACATATGAGAAATTGACTGAAGTAATATTGTTGGATGGAAACATGGATGGAAACATGGATGGAGAGTGGAGACCAATATTTATATTGTAAGGTGTAAAAAACAGGCCTAATTTTATTTATCGGATTAAAAAATAGACCTATATCTGTAAACAAAAATCAACGATACAAAAAAATGGGCCTGGGCCTAGTTTTCTTTACCGATAAAAAAAATTTAACCATGAATAACTTCATTATGAATAAAATGTACAAGTGTTATAAGAAAAGGTGTTAACAGTTTGGCTCAAGAGACAACCATGAATAACTTCATTATGAATAAAAAATGTATGCATGTAAACTTCAACAATAAGTGTTCTGATAAAAGGTGTTAACAGTTTGGCTCAAGATACGAAACAGAAGAAGAGCCAACTATATCTTTTAGACAAACAATGCTCTTTGTGTAGGCAACAAACTCAAAATAATCATCATCTCCTTTCTTGAAAACCGCTTTCACAAATGCTTGACTTTCCGTATCGTAACAAGCCAATCCCTTCCCGTATCTCAGATAAATCTTCTTACTGCGGATGCATATAGGAGTGATGTGAGTATCTGGAACACTAATGCAACTGACATCAATACTGCAGCCTTTAATCCATATATTTTTCTTGTCAGCGCAGTTTTTCTGCAACTTCCATATACGCAGCGTTTTATAAGTTTTATCGTGGTTCACGTAACAAAGACTCGTATCAAATCCTACCAAGAACGCGCAATACGTCCCCAACTTTAGATGTCTCCTATCAGGTACCTGAATCATATCAAACCTTTCAGTTGTAACATCAAAACACAGAATCTGTTCGATAGCATGCCAGTATAATGATCCCTCTATAAATATTGCTCCTTGACCAGATTCACATTCCTGAAAATGCGGATGAAGAATGACGTCTTTACGTTGGATTGGTCGTCTCCTCCAAGACATGGCGGTACCTAAGGCTAAAACCTGGTATCCCAATGTACAGTCATCAAAACGTTTGTATAACTGAATAACTTTATATTCATTATGAATTGCGTCAAATCCGAATCCACATCCGGTGGCAACCTCTCTGTTATAATCAATCACAGGATGTGGAAGCGTCGATAATAATTCCCTTGTCACTGGGTTCCATATATGCAGAGGGAATTCCGTATGAAAACATACCAAACCATTGCATGATGTGATTTTCAAGAATCTTTCGGCATGTGTCTTCAATTGAAATTGCTCATTCTGCCTCTCCAAATTACCAACTGAATTCTCCGTCTTGCGCAATTTGTTAATATTTGTGATATCGTAATAAGAATCATCTCTTGCAAAGAGAGATACCAAACCAATAGATTGTTCCTTGGTGACATGGTGATCGGAATGTTGTTTGACGAAATTAGGATCCTTAATTATGGAATACCCAGCCTTGCATACAGTCTTGAATACTAATAAAGACTCGGCAGGAGTTCTTAAGAGTATTTCATGGATAAGATGATCAGATACATACTTAAAAACACCATACCTGGTAACTTGATGACTGAATGACTCCAGCGGATGCTCAGATACACGACTCATCATTATAGTTCTAAGAAAAATAATTAAACAACCAAATCGAATAGAAATTTTGTGTATGTATTTTCCAAGTTCTGCGAATAAGTAATTGGATGTTGAATGAAAGAATAGATTGCTGTATGTGGTTTGGTTTATATATAGGACAACTGTTCTAGAATTTACAAGTACACTTTCCATAACCCACGTGGATTAGAATTTCCAAGTTCTAGAATTTACAAGTACACTTTCCATAACCCACAGGGATTAGAATTTCCATAATAAGGGAAACTCCACTTGATCCTATGCTTCTCGTAATTCCAACTCCATTCCGTAAATTAATACCACATTCCAGTGGCGGAACCAGAAGCCTAACAAAAGGTAGACTTAGTAAAAAATCTACATGGACTTAGAAATGAATCTTTTCAGTTCGGCCTCAGAGAGTGAACCAAGCTGCAATATAGTATCCTATTTGATTCCGCCGGATCAGGCAGGCCTCTCCTTGTTTTTTTGATGGAAGCTGCATTTCTATTTTAGCTTGACATTCGTGTATCAAAACCGTTGGAACCCTTTTTGCCGGATCCAGAGACCTTCTGGAAAATCAAGTTTTGGGTTGTGTAATACTTGAAACAATTGTAGTCCAACTGTACTGAAACTATAAGTGAAATCCAATGAGGCAACTAACTAGAGCATGGATTTACATGAACTAACTAGTAGCAGAACAAGAAAAGAAACCAACAAAATAATAGAGGCAAGCAAGAGAGGTTCTGGCCTTCTGCGTCCAATTCGACTTGTGCAATAAACTACATTCAACAATATTTGAGACTCTGAAATATAAAATTTCTCCAATCATAGTTATACATTATAACTGAAGCATTATTCTGATTGTGGCCTTACATATGTATTTTTATCCAAAAGCTCAAGCCATGAAAGTAAAGTGATCTGATGGTTTTGTACTGAGGAAACCAATAAGATGGGAGATTGTTAAAGTCCTGTGTAATTAAAAGAGCTCGGAGAGGTGAAAGTCAGGATCGAGTCCATCAAAGTCTTTCCTAAATATCTTGTTCTTGTTCTGTCCAAGTATCAAGTATGTCAGCAGATATTATACTGCACAAGTAAAAAAATAAAATGTTGCTATTTACAGCGAAAAGATGTTATGTCGATGTGGTATAAAACATGCTACAAATTACAAATCTCCAATACATACAGGCAAAGCAACATCAAGGAGCAGGAAGACAACAAACTGGCATTGATTGTGTTGAACAAACTAATAGACAACTAAGTTTTAGGGAACAATATGAACTGACTTACTGACACCCAAATATGGGTACACTACAAGTAGGCACATTTGGTTATGCAATTCAACACCAAGCAAAATCCAAATATATTGTACTCATCCAAAGCACCTAGATATCCAACAACTTCTTATCCTGGAAGTGCTACGCAGTGCAACAAGAGTATGGAATATAATGACCACAACATGAAAATGTTTTTAAGTAGCCATTTTGGTATGATGGGTTTGAGGCCCTCCTATTTTCATAAAAGACTAAAAACTACTCCTCTAGGACACTGTGGGCATGAGATGGGCTTCTTATGGTTGAATCGTGAAAGCAGAACAATAGCAAGGAAGATCAACATTAATTTTTATTTCATATGAGAAACCATGCAAAGAGACAAAAGAAAATGAGAGACAGATAGACAATAGTAAACTCAGAATTTCTTATTGATACTGTTAAAAAATGAGGGAAGTGAAGAGCTGTCACAACTTCTAACCACAAGAACTGAACACAAATTAGCATCCAAAGTTCTTCTAGGCTTGATATGCAGCAGGCTATTTTTGATTGTAGGATGGAGAGGCAACTATTAGATCTCAAGGCAATCCTTGATACCCTGCTCAAACTTGTCGAGTGAGGTTATGGTGTCCAACAAGGCATCTGCCACACTTTCTCTGCATCACAAGAGAACAGATAACAAGTCTTAGCAATCCAGGGACGACTACATGAGTTTGCAACTTCAATCTGGTTGAGTTTCAAAAATGACACTACAAGCAATACTGTAATCTAAACTTCTGAATCAAACAGAGGAATACGATATTACACACAAGAGAAGATCATTGACAGTGACCATAAGGATATATTTTCCTGCATTGCTGACTATACCTGTTACATCATGTTCAAAATTTTCACAGAAAAGACAGTAATAAAATCTACAGTGCTTGCTTAAAAGTTGGTTACTGAACGTTAAGACAGCACCAGAAGTGAATACTGAAAAAGAGATATAGCCACGCATATCCTTCAACATATAAGTTCTATTAGACAAAACTTCCATAACTGATAGTCACTTGGATACAAACAGAAGAAACTAGAGCTTTTGCCAAGGTACCATTCCTAAGAACGCACCAAGTATCTCAAATATACCTTTAATTTGTTATCCAAAATGTGAATTCCGCAAAACACAAATCCTTTATCGCAATCTAATTGTCTAACAATTTATATCAATGATTTAATCCTTGTGTACCAAATATAATGAAGGTGACAATCAACATTAGGTAAACACCACTATATCCAAATGATGGAAGCAATCCAAAAACAATGTTTTACTAGGTACTAACTAAGACGATACTTCCATTGAAAAAGACAAGAACTAGTTTACATACCTACTGGAGGCAAGTTGAAAATCGGCATCATTTGCCACACCATTAAGGGAGCTGAGAGATCTGCATTTAAAGATAAAACATAAATACTACTCTCGCAGTTTCACTGCTGTCTTCACTCCACAAGATATATATAACTAGAACATGATTACACTTAATTACAAGTAATGAAACCATAAGTACTAATATATAAACTGCTTGAAAGAAATTTAGTGAAAATAAATCATGGATCACCTTATAAGACTCCCTAAAATAGCTTCGGTTTCCAACTTAACAGGATCGTTATCTTTCAATAAAGAGGCGGCATTCTTCAAAACCAAAGTAAACGTGCAAACCTGATAACAACGATATAAGATTTAGAGCATTAAACCTGTGTTAGGTATCTACATTAGTATAGAATAACGAATTAAGATTAGAAATCGAAATAAAGCCAAACCTCAACACCAGTACTAGCTTGAAATGAAACGAAGGAATTCCTTTCCAGAGGAACACAATCTCTCGTAGCAGATCTTAGTAGGTTCTGAACATCCTCAAAATCTTTATCCGAATTGTCAGAATCCCTTGCTGAGAATTAAAATCCAATCAAGATTAAAACTCAAGTGAAATTATCATCAATAGAATCTCTGAGATAAAATTGTTAAATTCCTACTTAGTATAAGATGTGCACTACGAAGACTATTTCGAGAAGCATCAATCGGAGCTAACACAAATTTTGATGCTTTCTTCTTCTGATCTCTTAACCAATCCTTTGGTCCTGCTGAAATCAAATATGATAAATTGTAAGAAAATATATATAAAAACGATGAGGAATCGGATTTCGCGAGAGAGAGAGGTGGGTACATATGCCGAGGGAGAAGGCGGAGGCGGGAGAGGGTTGATAGAGAAAAGGAATGAGTGTGAGGAGAGGGAAAATTGAGAAATTTCTGCGATTGGTTTTGCCGTTGAGAATAAAATGCTGTTGTTCTTGCTGATGTAGTGGTGGTGGTTTTAATGGTGGAAGGGTAGTTTCGGACTGAAAGGGTTTTGGCGGGGGGATTCCGGTAACCGTGGAAATAAGGCGCGCCCCTACTGGTGTCATTGCTACGGATAACTCTTCGCTCTTGATTTGTGTCTAGGATTTCTATCTTTCTGGTCATTCCGTGGTGGGCCAGCCAGACATGTACAACCCGGCCAATGGTTGATTAGATTTTTTCCTTTAATTAAAACATACAACCAAAGGAGTTGTAAGAATTTCAGTGGACACTGAAAAACTTACCAAAAAGCAAGGTAGGTGGATGGATAAATTTGATTTTAGAAGTGGAAAATAAGCAAAAGGGAACTATATGAATCGACCGTAGAGCCTCGATGCAACATAGGCCGAGCGGCTTTTATTGTCTCGACAACTGTCATATCCCAATGACATTAATCCAACGGCTACAACAACATCCCTTATAAATTCAACTCAAAATCATTTTTTTCTACTCACACCAAAATCAATCTTTTCTACAATCTTCTCTAAAAACTCTTCATATTCCGCTTCTTTAAAAAAAAAAAATTTAAAATGTCTCAATCTCAAAATATTAGTCGAAATAGAAATAGAAAACCATCCAGAAATATGTATACTCAACCTCTACCGACTCAACAAGAATTTTCGGATGAGAGAATCTTAATGTAGTTTCTAGTCGAGAAACAACCACGAGTCTAGGTCATGTATCTTCAGTAGCGGACTGAGATGCCAAAGCTCAAAAAGCAAGAGGTGGTTAGGGAAAAATTAAGCCAGTTTATGATAAACTCTTTGAAAGTGCTAAAATTATTTTGAATAGATTTCCTTGGAGGACTTTGTACCATGTTGAGGAGAAGAGACATTCAGTCAAATTCATTTCGATGATGCTGGAACATTGGTGGCATGCTACACACACGTTCCATTTTGATAACTTCAAAATAGGTGTGTCAAATATTTTGATTTATAACTTTTATGCGAATAATACTATTTATATATGAAATTAACAATTTTAATATTTTTTCAGGAATAACACTGTTAGATTTGTATTTCCTGCTTGGGATACCTTCCGTCAGGGACAGAATGTTCCATTTGAGCAACAAAGTTGGTTGGAAAATGCACAATATAAAGAGGCCATTCCTTTGTATTTTCAAGTAGTAACGGAACGCAAGCATACCGAACTAAGAGGTATGGGGATTCCTAATGTCGGTTTAAAGGCAGTTATAGCAAAATCATTATATAAAGGGGTTGTAGGAGAAAATCCAGAGGAGGGAGCCCACATTACAGAAATTGCAAAGGTTTTTATTTTATGGGTAATCGGTGTGTGTGTTTTCCCCAACACAAATAGTAGTTTACTACCAGGATGGCTAGAGGCATCCCAAGATTTGGAAAAGACTATCAGTTATGATTGGGGGTCCGCTATATTGGCCGAGATATACGTCAGTCTCGATATCGCTTGCTTGAGTGGGCCAAGCATCAAAGGTGTTTGGGAAATCGTTGAAGTAAATATGATAAACTAATCGTTATATAAGTTTTCAAATATTTATAATAAGTTAATCTTACGTTGTTTACTTCAGCTGTGGTGGTATACATATACCAATATTTTTCAAACCAAGACTAAAGGTGTTCGATACAAAATTTTCCCAATTGTGGTAAAGTTTAAAGCCAATAACTGGGAAAAGTAGAATCAAAATACACTGAGCGAGATCATATACATAAGTGGAGAAACCAAATGGATCTTAGGAGGAGAGACAATATTATTTGGAACCCCTATGAGGATTTTGAGGATTTCAATTCTGATGTATCCAATGAGATCAAACAATATTCACTACAACGTTTGTTGTTTTACAGTCAAATCAGAGACATCGGTGTCTATTTTTTTGGGGAGAGATGTACTAGACAGTTGGTGGGTGCATATGGTATTTCCAAAAATTCTTCCACCATCAACCGTCCTGGGAATGGAATACGTAATTCGATGGGATCGGGGATGGAGAAGGTATGATCGTTATTGTGCACTTTGTAATGAAGATGCATACGAACAATGATACAAATAAATCGCGAAGCCGGTAATTAATGTAGATGCTATGAACATCTATGGGATTGATATTGCCCCAATAGGAAGATGAAGCTCATGCTTTCCTGTACCGACACAACGCGCACCAATGGTTCCAACTTTAGTCGTTTATCCTTCGGCAGAAGCTTCTACTTCATTGTGCCACCCAAGAAGACCTTATGCACCTTGTTCTTCATCGGTTGGGTCCGATTTTCCAGAATTGAGTTGTGAGATAGAGACCTATAATCTACAAGGACAACCTGAAATAGTTCCACTTGTCTCGTAAGGTATGGAGCGAACTAATTCTTATACAGGCACAACGACAACTGTTGAACAATGTATAGAATATATGAATCAAATGGAATTAAGAGATCAGTTGACTAGGAGTATGTACAACGAACGTTTGCGGGCATTGACACAGACCACAAGCCTAAGTCCCTATCTTGCAGGACTTTTTGGAGCAATACCTTCTCACCAGGAGGAAATAATACGAGATACACAAAACCAGTCTCCATATCATGTGTAACCTCCACAGCCAGGGTCTCGTTGTGCATTCCACAAGATCAAAATAAATATTACAGAAGACACATAGACTTTGGCGCATCTCCAGCCCATCCTTGTGAATTCATTGGATCTGAAGGATCTCAACCAGGAGCAAACCAAGGCTTTAGGGATTTACTTGACCGGGGCCAGTACCAAGCCGATTATTATCCACCTAATTATCATAGGAATGAGTAGTTTCGTTTTATTTAATATTTATAATTTAAATTGAGATTAAGAAAATAACTATTTATGTAATCATAAGTAATTTATAAAAATAACTACTAATTTTATTTCATATTCAATTAAATTTTAACAACGTTACTTCTTAGAGAAAGCTACATAAGATTAAAAGGAAATTGCATCATTACATAAAAGTGTCAAATTTGTGAAGATCTCTAAGGATGTTGAAACAAGCTTCGTACAGAAAAGGTTTGTCGTGATTTTCCTATCATACATCTAGAGCTAATTGGATCATTTCGTCTTCAGTTACACCGTTAAATTTTTCGCGATCAATTACCCTTACTTGAACAAGGAATCGCGTGACTGAATGACTAATTGCTTGAAAACAACTCGACAACCCAAGAGCATGATGGTTTCTCGGTTCCCGGTTTCTGCAACGAACATAGTGAAAACTTTCTGCCAAAAAGACGTGTAAAACATAAGTTGGCCAGTATGAACATTTCTTCTGCTATTAAAAACATATGTTTTATAAAGAGCTAAATTCTCTTCTTGTGTATATTCTTGAGCATGAACTATGGCATTCATTTTCTTCTGAATTTTTTGAACACAAGTTGAGAAGAAGGGTTTGAGTAGAAGAATTTTTAAGTGGAAAAAGTGTGATTTTGGAGTTGAAAATGTTTAAATTTATAGAGGAGAGAATAAGATTAGTTGGATGATAGACGTTGAGATTCGACCGTTGTCGAATCTAATTGAGCCGCTCGGCATAGCAAGGGTCGAGCGGCTCAATGAGAGTCGATGTCTTATACAAAGACGATCGACCTAACTAATGACTCGATAGACAAACCCTCCAATATACTCATTCTCCAACTCGTTTTTTGGGTTTTCCCATCCCACTGTGGGGTGATAATTGGAAAATTAGTCAATATACCAACCCCGCTGTCTTTGTTCTAAGTGGGTATGATACACCCATAGAGCCCTTTAGTACAATTTGGTTCAAAAATTACAGGGGACAAAGTATGACAAACATTCAATTGAGACAAAGTAGAAGCAAAAGTAGTAGAGAATAATAATCACAGAGTTCTCTCTTTCATTCCTTTTGTTTTATTAAGTATACAATAGGGAGAGCTTGCATTAGTACACTTGTTAGTAAGGACAAGATAAAGAGTTACATGTGTCTAGTTAGGAGAGTAGAGGCACCTACATCTTGACATATGTGGTATGTGGTCAACGACTTCTCTACACATGTTACTACAACACCCCCCCCCCCCCCTGGATGAACACCATTACAGACTCATTTCTTTGTCAAAAACCTTACCAGAAAAGTTCGATGAGGCAAAAAATGGTCGAAGGAGAAAGACGATATTTGAGCTTCAGGAATAACGTCAATTGTCAAGACTTTTCCCCTTTGTAGAATTGTGTCAGGAAAAACACTTGGAAGAAAAACCTGAAAACTTAAAAGGATAAGAATAACCTCAACCGAGAATTTATGTTTCTAGTACTACTGTTGTCTCATCAAAAACCTTGTCGAGGTAGCCACAAGGGTTTGCTTGGTCGATCTTCAGGATATCGTCGTATTCTTAATAGTGAACACCTATCCATTTTGCAATCAACCTTTGTGTGATAGGCACATTTTTTGGGGTTTTGGTGTAGGGAGTTTGGGGTTTTGGTGTAGAGAGTTTGATAGGCACATTTTTGTGTCTATATTGCGCCCGAATATCTGCTTCGATAGTACTCGATTTTACACTTATTATGTCTTTTTATGTCTTTGTAGGTATTTTTGAGAAATAAACATTTGCGGAAAAATCGGCCCGAAAAGTGTTAAAGGCACCCGGAAAAGTGTTAAAGGCACCCACATTTTGGATTGGGGGCACCCCTTCTTTGAATTTTGAAACCGAAAATGGCGGGAAATTTTGCTTCACGAAGAGAAGATTGCTGTGAACATGTTTTACGTGATTCTTGGGATTTTTGGACTTTTAATTTGACCCAAAAGTAAGTAGAGATGAAAACAAGATTAAACACGTGAAGAAACAGAGATTAAAGCCGGAAAAACTGCTTCAAATCCGAGTTGTAGCCGGAAAAACTGCTTCAAATCCGAGTTGTAGCCGGAAAATGATATTCACGTTGTGGAGATTTAGAATAGGATTTGGATAAGTTTTAAAGATTTCTATTGGGATTAGAACACTTCCTAGGGTTTTTATACCCTATAAATACCAAGATAAGTGAAGAGAAAGGGACATACAAGCTCAGAGATCATCACCGAAGAAAACAGAGAATTCCGGCCGAATGCTCTTGCCGCAGCTCAACGGAGAAGACGAACAAGCAACGTTTGTAACTGTTGCTGTTTCTGTTGCGTCTTGTCTTTTCTTTCATGTTGCTTATTTCTTCTTGTAACGGCTGAACCCTGTTCTGTAACGCATATACGCGTCTCTGTTCAGCTGTGTTACATCTATTTCACCTTTGTAAACACTTTTTGGAGCAATGAAAGATTATTTTGAGCCTATTTTCTCTACCATGAGCTAATCACCGTCACTGGGATGACGGAGGAAGCTTTTTCTCTAATAATTGGTATGTATTTAATTAATTTATTTGTGCAATTTATTTATGATTAATTGCCTTGATTGAAAATTGATTTAAAAGATTTTTATTAAGCAATTGTGATTCCGTTAGATGGTGCATGCCTCGGATTAGGTCCCTGGATGCTCCATGCTTGTGTTATACAGTTGTTGTTTTGAAAATCTATTTTTACAATGCTTTAGAATCAAAATAAAATGTTTTAATTGCATGATTAAAATTACTATCACTTGATTTATTGGTTAAAAGTGGAATCCTGAATCCTAGTTCTTCCCTCTATTTTTTTTTAAAAAAAAGTCATCTTTATTTTAATCTAATTTATTTTCTTTAATTAAAATTAGGTCTGAAATTAAATCTTCACAAGTCCGAGAATCGAATCTATTTTACCACTATATTTTATCACATCAATTTTTGGCGCCGGCGACGCGGACTTGTTTTTAGGTTTAGGGTTTTAGATTTATTTTTAGGTTTTATTTTTAATTTTATTATTTTACTTTGTTCTATTTTACGTTTCTTTTGGTATTTCTCTTTTTGCTACAGGTTGAATTTTGGATCGAAAAGGGAGTAAGCCAAAGTTTTGGAATTAAAGCTAAAGACTTGGAGTTAAAGGGAAAAGTTTAAAGAACGAAAAAGAAGATCGAAGATTTTATTTTTCTTAATTAGATTTTTAGTTTATTTTAATTAGTTTTAATTCGTTTAGAAAATTGTATTAGGGTTTTTATTATTTCTATAATTTTTCTTTTATTTTCGAACACTTTTTGGACTTTCTTTTGGACATTTGGACTCTTTATTATTTTTAAACCCTACAGAAGGGTATTATTAAATATAAACTGCTACAGGGAAGGACGACAATTACGATATTGTCTCGGCCCCTTGGGTTCGCACACTGACACAGGAGTCGGTGGCCCGAGTCGACTACAACTGAATCATCCCCTGTCTGGTACGGGAGGTAAGACTCGATCAACCCACGAATCCCCTGCAAGTGGGTTTACTGTATTCCTTCGTATGCATATATGTTGAGGAATTGAAAACGGACTTACTTTTCTAGTAAAGGGAAAGAACTGGCCATACAAGATAAGGACTCGGATTTCATCACCGTTTCCTTCTTGCCCGCTTTAGGAACACGTTACCAAACGCGAACATAAAACCTTAAAATTTTGACTAGAAAGAGACCTATAGGGTATCGAGCTTATTGGAAAATCGTTCAAAGGGACTGTACTGGTTACTTAATTAGCCTAACTCAAAGTTCAGGAAGATTATTTTAAGTTGATTAGAGCCACCTTGTAACCCAGGGAAAAGTGCCAAAGAGACAGGGTTATCAAAGCTCCTTAGAGCTTATCCTATTTCTCTTCGACTTAATCTAATTCGGATCGCTCTAAGAGGTTTGCTAAAATTGTAACTAGTTGCCTTTCGAAAGAATAGAAGCTGGTCTAGAAACAATCTAAGTGGAGCCATCATGCTTTTTGTTTGCTAGATTCAATAGGTTTGATTTGGTTGAGTCATCCTTGCTTGTGATTGTTAGAATTTCCTTCTGTTTAGGATTTATTTATTTTAGTTTTTATTTAGTGTATGCTAAGACCGCTCTTCAAGCGGACTTGGAGAAGAGACGCTTTAGGTCGCTTAATTAGTGACAAGCCTAGTAGTTCTGTCCCTGGAGACGAGAACCTCGAAGACTCTTCTTTTGAGAGCCTTGTCTTTGACTTTGAAAACTTGACTTTGTGTGAAGAAGTTACTTCTAGTTCTTTGATAACGCCAACAATGGCAACTTTAAAAGCTTTGTTGAACCCGACTAGGAGTTCTCGTCCATCATGTATCAAGTTAGATGATACTGAAGCAAACTATGAGTTGAAACCTGGGACCATACAGATGCTCCCAATCTTCTTAGGGAAAGAAAATGAAAACCCCTATTTCCATGTTAGGGATTTTGAGGAAATATGTAGTACCCTCAGGATTAAGGACCTAGATGATGAATCATTAAAACTTAGATTATTTCATTTTTCCCTAAGAGATAAAGCCAAATCTTGGCTATATAGTTTGACTTCTGAGTCAATTGAAACCTATGAACAACTTACGTCTGTCTTTCTCCAGAAGTTTTTCCCTAGGCACAAAACATCATCCATTAGACAGCAGATTTGTACATTTGCTCAATTAGAGGGAGAATCTTTATATAGGTATTTAGAAAGGTTCAATGACTTACTATCCCAATGTCCTCATCATGGTTAAGAAAAAGTACGGCTTGTTCAAATCCTTTACGAGGGTTTAGATTATTCGACAACAACCATGGTTGAGTCTTTACGCACAGGTGGGCTTGAAAATAAACTGTCGATGGCGCGATGACATTTTTGAATGAAATCGCCGAAAAAACCCAACAGTGGGAAAACAGTAGGGAGCCCCAGAAAACAATTCGTCTAAGTAGAGGGAATGTTAATAGGGTAGAAGGATCTTTTGAATCAGATGCCAAAATAGCGGCTATATTGAAAAGGTTAGAAGCTTTAGAACTGAGTCAATCTAGTAGTATTGAGCCCAAACCATTTTGGGAAGGACAGACTCTTGAAGAGCAGGCTCATGCTCTTTATAATAACACTAGGTTTGATAACCACCAGAAGTTCGACCCTTATTCAGAAACCTATAACCCTGGTTGGAGAAACCATCCTAACCTTTCTTGGTCCAAGGGCCAGAGTCAAGGTCAGTCTAGTAATTCTAAGGTTCCCCCAGGTTTTGGTTATGCTAAGAATCCTTCTGGACCAACACAATTTCAGAGTCCGATAGATAAGACGATAATGAGTTTAGCTGAGTCTGTTGCCTCATTAACTCAGGATAATAAAGATTTCCAGCAGTTTGTTTACCAGAGTTTACGAGAAAATCAAAAGATTGTTCAGGCTAATAGTCAGGCTATTTCTAATTTAGAAACCCAGATTAGTCAGATTGCCGAATCTCTGAGAGAAATAGAAAAAGGTAGGTTCCCTAGTCAACCCCAAACCAATCCTAGAAGAGTTAATGAAATATCTTCCGGTGAGAAATCATCAAGTCACGTGAATGCAATTAGCACCCTTAGGAATGGTAAGGTATTAGACAACAAGGTAACTAGGCCTGATAGTGAACACACTATAGTTCACCCTGATCCAATAGGTAAGGAGACTGATAAAGTCTCTGAAGATCCTGAGGCAGCTCCTCATAAGCCAGACTTTGTTCCCAGAGCCCCATTCCGACAGTTGTTAGCACCCACTAAGAAGGAATCCAACTTTAATGACATGTTGGAGGTTTTTAAGCAAGTCACGATCAACCTTCCATTATTAGATGCAATTAGGCAGATTCCTGCTTATTCCAAGTTTCTTAAGGATATTTGTACGCGAAAGCGAAAGCTTAGTGTACCAAAGAAAGCCGTTTTAGCTAGTCATGTGAGTTCAATTCTTCAGAATACTACAACTCCTAAGTACAAAGACCCAGAGTCCCCAACCATTTCGTGCACAATAGGTAACTACCGTGTTGAGAAAGCCTTACTTGACTTAGGAGCCAGTGTGAACTTACTTTCGTACCATGTGTACCTTCAGTTAGGACTTGGAGAGTTGAAACCTACTCAGATAACATTACTATTAGCTGATAGGTCTGTGAAAATCCCCCGTGGTATCATAGAGGATATTCTTATTGAGGTCGATAAGTTTATTTACCCAGTAGATTTTATTGTCCTTGACAGTCAACCTGTCCGTGACCCAGAAAGTCAGATACCTGTGATACTAGGTCGCCTGTTTTTAGCTACATCTAATGCGATTATTAACTGTCGAACTGGTATTATGAATTTGTCTTTTGGTAATATGACTGTTGAACTTAATATTTTCCATATTAAGCAATCTTCTGAGTTAGGTGACACGTGCATTGAGGAGGTAAACATGATAGAAACGGTAGTTCAGGAGTCATTACCAAACACCTTTTTAGAAGATACATTAGAGGAATGTCTAGCTAATCATCATTTAGAAGAAGAAATTGACAATTTTCGGGATACGAACGATCTAGAAAATAGGGAAAGTGTAATGAGTCTATCTAGAGACACTGCAAACTCTAAGTTTGGGGGTGACTATCATTATCCATGTGCTTTACCGTTAACTCTTAGAAAGGTTCCTAACTTTGGTACTTGACATATGTACCTCTACCATTTTACAAGATCATCTTCAAACTAGAGTCCCTGAGCATGTTGACTTCCAGAAAGAAGTTCAGTTTTTAGAAACCCATCCTCTGGTCGATCTGGTTTACCCAGACAACAATACCCAGATTGACTTTGTTTTTCCACCAAAATATTTTCGTCCATATGTGGGAACGTTAGAATTTCGAATGTGTCCGTTATTAAGTTTTTGAGCCTAATTACTTTAGGAAATTAGAATCGACACATTTGTGTAAGAATGACCACCTTCATTATAGTCAATTATGTGAGTCATATCTGATTGACTCTGAAGATCCACAATTATTCAGGTTATTATTATGTGCTTCTAAGTTCTTAGTTGAGTTTTTACAGACTCTACAACCTGATCTTGTTGATTCTTCCTACAAGGTAATCAAGCCTATGGAAATAGTTTATCAAGACCCTTCCATAGAACCTGAACCACAGCTAGAAGTAGTTATCTTAAACAGAAAAGTAGAGAGGGATGATAGTGTGCTCGGTTCGTTTATCTTCTTAGCTTTTTGCAGTTTCCTTCTATTCTGGATAACACTATTTGATTCAGATGACCCACGGTTGTTCCGATTATTGCTCTATGATTTTATGAGGTGACTAATTCTTTCCTAGTATGGCTGAAGACTTTAAAATTAACACTTCTTGGGAGGTAACCCATGCTCTTACAACACGGTAATATCTTTCCCTAAGTCATTTTCGTGAATTGGTAACAGTTTCTCCTGGTTCGTATTTTTAATCATTCATCTTTAGAAACATTGAGGACACTGTTTAATTTAAGTTTGGGGGTAAGGGAGAAACTTTTTAATGAAATAATAAAGCTCTAGAATTTAGAAGCTTGTGAACACTTCAGGGTGACACTAACCATTCTAGGTAGATAGAAACTTAGCTCTTTTTCTATAGGAATTGGTGTGCCCAGTTAAATGGTCTATTCATAAAAGGACAGAGTTCAGGTGTTAGAAAATAACATGATAGTTGTCACCACATCTCGGAGTCTATCTCGACCATATCACTTTCTGTTTTTACTTTTGCAATTTTGTGTTTTTCTAAGTGATTTGGTGGGGTCCAGTATCAAATTATTATCACCGTTAGGATGAAATAGAGTGTTTGAGATCAAGCCCGATTCTTGCTTTATTTTGAGTAAAAAAAGAAAAAAAAAGAAAGAAAGAAGAAACCAAAAAAAAAAGAGAAAAACAATATTGACACTTTGATAGCAATATGTGTGTGTTCTCCCTGTCTCCGTCGCCTAAGCAAGCGTGGAACGCAGGATCCATGTGAACTATCACGTAAGATGTTGATAAGAATCATGCGCTTGGATTCAATTTGATCCAATCATGTTGTCAATATATTTATCGTTTTATTTTCAATAAATCGATTGCTGTGACCCTTGTATATACCAGTTGAGTCGATATTAGTATTAGGTTTAACACCATGTATCTCAATCTATTAGGATTCATCCTGGCACTGACCTTCAGACAGATATGGGAAACACCGTTCACCTTAGTCAACATGTGCAACCTTCATATTTCTATGTCCATATTCTAAATCTTTTCATGTGATTAATTGGGATAGATTCTGAGTCTTGTGGTTGAACAATTATCTGAGTAGAGCCCTGTTGTTTTATGAATTTTAGTATGCTTGAGTAAACACTCGTGTACACCAATTGGACTAATATAGGATAATGATTCCCATAGCCGAAGAGTTGAGTAAGCCAACTAAATAGCTTGTTTAGTGTTTATCCTTAATCGTTCACGAGTTGCTAAAATCTGGAGTAAAGGTTTTGTGGGTATACCTCTTGTAAACCCTCACGAGACAAAACTCTCCACTAGGGACACCTAGGGGTTTAACGGCTTACTGCATATGCTAAATGTAGTCGCGATTCCTGCGAAAGTGAGTTAGGATTTTATTATATTAGTTTGCTCGAGGACTAGCAAAATAGTAAGTTTGGGGGTATTTGATAGGCACATTTTTGTGTCTATATTGCGCCCGAATATCTGCTTCGATAGTACTCGATTTTACACTTATTATGTCTTTTTATGTCTTTGTAGGTATTTTTGAGAAATAAACATTTGCGGAAAAATCGGCTCAAAAAGTGTTAAATGCACCCGGGAAAAGTGTTAAAGGCACCCACGTTTTGGATTGGGGGAACCCCTTCTTTGAATTTTGAAACCGAAAATGGCGGAAAATTTTGCTTCACGAAGAGAAGATTGCTGTGAACATGTTTTACGTGATTCTTGGGATTTTTGGACTTTTAATTTGACCCAAAAGCAAGTAGAGATGAAAACAAGATTAAACACGTGAAGAAACAGAGATTAAAGCCGGAAAATGATATTCACGCTGTGGAGATTTAGAATAGGATTTGGATAAGTTTTAAAGATTTCTATTGGGATTAGAACACTTCCTAGGGTTTTTATACCCTATAAATACCAAGATAAGTGAGAGAAAGGGACATACAAGCTCAGAGATCATCACCGAAGAAAACAGAGAATTCCGGCCGACTGTTCATGCCGCAGCTCAATGGAGAAGACGAACAAGCAACGTTTGTAACTGTTGTTGTTTCTGTTGCGTCTTCTCTTTTCTTTCCTGTTGCTTATTTCTTCTTGTAACGGCTGAACCCTGTTCTGTAACGCATATACGCGTCTCTGTTCAGCTGTGTTACATCTATTTCACCTTTGTAAACACTTTTTGGAGCAATGAAAGATTATTTTGAGCCTATTTTCTCTACCATGAGCTAATCACCATCACTGGGATGACGGAGGAAGTTTTTTCTCTAATAATTAAGTGGTATGTATTTAATTAATTTATTTATGCAATTTATTTATGATTAATTGCCTTGATTGAAAATTGATTTAAAAGATTTTTATTAAGCAATTGTGATTCCGTTAGATGGTGCATGCCTCGGATTAGGTCCCTAGATGCTCCATGCTTGTGTTATACAGTTGTTGTTTGAAAATGTATTTTTGCAATGCTTTAGAATCAAAATAAAATGTTTTAATTGCATGATTAAAATTACTATCACTTGATTTATTGGTTAAAAGTAGAATCCTGAATCCTAGTTCTTCCCCATATTTTTTTTTAAAAAAAAGTCATCTGTATTTTAATCTATTTTATTTTCTTTAATTAAAATTAGGTCTGAAATTAAATCTTCACAAGTCCGAGAATCGAATCTATTTTACCACTATATTTTATCACATCAGAGTTGCAATTACATTAGCAGCTCTCCTTTCGTCTTCATAGGGATAAAACAAACCCAAGTCAATGGTTCTTTCTAGGTATCTAAATATATTCATTATACCATTCCAATAACGTTGCGTCGATGCTGAGCTAAATCTAGGTAACAAGTTCACTGAGAACGAGATATTTTTTCGAGTACATTGTGCTAGGTGCAATAATGCTCCTATTGAACTTAGGTAGAGATATTCATCTCCCAATACATTTTCGTCATCTTCCTTTGGACGAAATAGATCTTTATGTACATCTAAAGTTCGACTAACCATGGGAGTGCTAGCAGAGTGCACTTTTTCCATATTAAATTGCATGATTATCTTTTGGACATATACAGACTGGTGGATTAACGTTCCACAAGATCGATGTTCTAGTTCAAGTCCTAGACACATCCGAGTTTTCCCAAGATCTTTCATCCCAAATTCGGATTTCAAATAGCTTGCAGTTTCTCTTATTTCATCAAGAATACCTACTATGTTCATATCGTCGACATAGAAAACTATAATTGAAAATCCGAAACTTGCTTTCTTTATAAACACACAAGGGTACAATTCATTATTTGTATATCCCTTCCCAATCGAATAGTCACAAAGGCGGGTATACCACATCTGCCTGGATTTTTTTAATCCGTAAAGTGAGCGTTTTAACTGAATTGCAAACGCATTCCACGGTTTAGAGTTACTTGATTTGGGAAATGGAATGCCATCTGGCACTATCAGGCTCATATCCATTTACCAATTGTTAAGTGGTTGGCTAGAAGTGGGTCTAAAACAAATAAGTAATTATGCATGCAATATGGCGGACCCCTAAGCGATAGTAGGAAGGTTGGAATGCATAACCAAAGCCCTAAATATCATCTGTAACCTTTTTGATGGTAGCTTCTGCGAGACCACTTTGAGTGTGTATATGGGGTATGAGATGCTCTATGTCAATTCCGTCAGACATACAAAAATCATCAAATCCTTTAGATGTAAATTCTCCAGCATTATCAAGTCTGACAGACTTGATTGAATGATCGAGGTGGTGAGCTCTTAATCATATAATTTATATTATGAGCTTTACGAAAGCAGTATTACTAGTGGACAACAATGCAACGTGTGACCAATGGGTCGAAGCATCAACCATAACCATAAAATACATGAATGGTCCATATTCTTGATGTATAGGTCCACAAATATCACCTTGTATTCTTTGTAAAAATGGAATATTTTGTTTGGAATCTTTAACATAGGATGGTACCGATCCTGTCTTTACTAAAGAACAAGCTTTGCAAAATGAATGATGTGCCTTCAACAAAGAAAACGAAGAAGAATGGGATATAGGGTTCGCTTCAATTACTTTGGAAGTCGAAGGTTGGGCTTTCTTACTTTAGAAGGCAAAGATTGTGCATCAATTCTTTTAGAAAACACATTGTTACTTTGTATGTAACAACCTTTTGTCCCATTTTCTTTTTCATTCGAAAAAAGGGATGTCCATGTGAGTTCTTTAAAACACGGATCATCATATCACGAACTGAGTGCCCTAGTCGATCGTGCCAAAGCTTGTATAAGTCACTGGCCAATAGGTCATCGTTGGTAACAACATCGGATTCAATAATCCTAATAGTATTAATGTACAATCCACTAGAGTGCCTCATTAGTTTCTCTAAGATGTGTTTCCTTCCGCATTCACTAGAGGTCACATATATGTACTCAATTTCATTCTCAAAGTGAGTTTCCAAGTGATAACCATTTATACGGATATCCTTGAAACTTAACAAAATGCGTTTATCTCTTGGTGCATATAGAACTTTTGTGACTTTAATCATTGTGCCATTTGGAAAAAAGAATTGAGCAGTACCTCGCCCAATTATTATTTGTGATGATCCAATCATTGTAGTCACAGATGTATTATAAGGAGTAAAATCAACAAATAATTGTCCATTTCTTAGGATAGTGTGGGTGGTTGCACTATCAACTAAACATTCAATTTCTTCTTGAGACATTCCTACAAGTATATTAGCTCGAACGTTATAAAAACGAACAATTTATCTCATTTCCTTTAGAGAATCATGTTCTACTTAAATGGCGTCCTTTCCATTCTAATACACATGCTATATAATATATAGTCATAAACAAAGTAAAATTCTATAAAGCATAATAAAAAATAAGTACTTATAGATAATCCATACACATAATAAAAATATAATAAGAACATGTTTAGCAACAGTAACACCTACTCAAACAATTAAACAAACAATAATCCAAGATAACATAAAATACTTCAAAACAAGATAGGGTCTACTAAAACCATTAAACAAGAAACTAGATGTTTAGGACCATGCAAATTCGGGTGTATCCATTGACGGGGAAAAGTCCTTGTTTCCCTGGAAGTCTGTGATTGTAAGATTTACATCAGAGGTAAGATCATTTTCTTCCATATAGTGAGCCTCATATTTAAGAGTTTCTCAGTACTTTTTGTAGCTCGCAGCTACATTGGCAATAGTCTTACATTGCTTGTACCAGTGCCCGGGAAATCCACACCTAAAACAAGGCGCATTTTCATTTGCAACCCTTTTATTAGCGGGATTCTTAGGTGTTTTCTCGAAATTGGCCTCGCTACCACTTTGTCCAGAAGTTTCTTCTCTATTCCAATATTAGAATAACCTTTACGCCCTCGTCCTTGATTATATCTCTTATGTCCTCTTCCACGAGAGGTATTATCTCCACGTGAGTATGGATCACGGGGATGTGAATCAGAATTCCAAACCCTTTTTCCTTTGGGGTTCTTCACTCTGTGGACCTTTGCATGGTTAGCTTCGGGAACTTTCTTTTTCCCGACAACTCTGGCATTGTTATTGACAAGAATCTCATTATGCCTCTCAATCACTTGTAGTAAGTTTATCAACTTAATGAATGTTTTGATTCTTTTGTTGTGAACCTCCAAATGATACTGGTTCGCTAGTATCATGGATGAGGTGGGAAAGGTCGATAGGGTTTTCTGAATCATTTTCTCATTTGTGAGTTTTTTTCCGCATAAGGTAAGACGTGCCTGAAGTTGTAGCATGTCTTTTTGAAAATCAATCACTTTTACATAATCAAGGAAACAAATTTCATTCCACTTCATGGTCAATGTGGTAGTAAGGAATGATGAGTGTTCCCAAAACGTCTCTTGAGGGCATCTCATAGCTATTTTGGTGTCTTCAAGTGGTGATAACCCTAACGTAGGTTAGGATCGAGGTGCCTCTTGAGAAAAAATAAGAGCACGAGCTTTGTCTTTCTCAGTTGCTGGAACAACATTTTCATTGGTAGATGACTTGATAGTGGAAGTGTATTCCTTTGCTAGAACATGGTTTCCACATCAGATATCCATTGATGGTACTCAAGTCCCGCTGAGTCCAAAAGTTCAAATTCTAGTCGAATTGGATCCATCTACATAAGAAAAAGTAAGAGACATTAATATGGTGCTCAAGTCCTTCTGGGTCCATAAATATGACAAATTTTTGTACCATTTTTCGAGACCAAGTTTCTTTATGGCCAGGAATGGACACATAACCAAATTTCTTTATGGTTATGTGGGTAACACAGATAAGTCATAGTACAACTTCTGATCATAACGCATTCCACAAAATTAATTAACCAAATTTCTTTATGGCTTAAAATTTGCAAACAGTTTGGTAATAATGTTGACAAAATAGTCAACTGAAAACAGGCCCATTAAAAAATAAACTACAGGCCCATTTATCATTTACATGCGCATAATTATTAGTATTTTTTTCGTAATTCGTTGGCATATTTAGTATCAAACCATTTACAGGACAAATATTTTTAAAAAATGATTTTTGGTTAATATTTATAACATGCTTTTGTTATATATAAAATAAAAATAAAATGAACACTACCACAACCATACACACACATGATTATTTTTATTTAGTGATTACAATGATGGGGAAATATCATAGATATGCATAATAAATATTTGATTAATTCTTATTATTGTTATTTATTCATTTTATTTAATATTATTAACATGCATTATTGATAGCACACAAGAAAATTAAAATATACACAAAATATATATCATGTGAGTTGCTAAAAAAATGGTACAAAATCATGCTTTACCAAAATGGGGTTTCATGGAATCATTGATGTAAAGGAAACATGCATACATACATAATGAATATTTGATGCTTACATTCAACACGCATAATCATTATATAACTTTTCCTGATAAGTTGTACAAATCAGTGACAACATGCTTTTCAAAAGTAGATAACATACACATATGCATTCATGTTTTTCAAAAGTAAAAGAGAAATTACAACATCACATAAATCAGATGTTTTTATTATTATTATTTTTTTGTATAAATTAAACAAACCACTCTTTTGTGTATCACATGATTTTATTTAATAAAAATAGAGACAAAAATGTCACTTTCAAGTGATAAAGAAACAAAATAATTATCACTATCAAGTAGAAAATAAGTTAGTGAAAATCAGATGGATTTTTCCTTCTTTTAACTTTCGGTGTAAACAAATTAAAGAGTACAAACATGTGATAATAATGTTTCAAAGATAATCTATAGATAAAAAAATATGTCACTTTCAAATAGAGGAGACAAACATGCATGTGCGTAGTAATTAATGGACATGGATTTCTTAACAAATCAAGAAAAAGAGGGGATTAAATATACCTTCTTTTGAAAAATCCTTCTTGATTTAAAGATAGAACCAACAACTATTTTTTGTGAAGGATGATTGCTCAATTGGAAAACAAAGTGTTGATAATGTGTTTAAGAGGGGACAAAGTATGACAAACATTCAATGGAGACAAAGAAGTAGCAAAATTAGTAGAGAATAATAATCAGAGAGTTCTCTCTTTCATTTACTTTAGTTTCATTAAGTATCAAGAGCGAGAGATTGTGTTAGTATACTTGTTAGTAAGGAAAAGATAAAGAGTTGCATGTTTCTAGTTAGGAGAGTAGAGGCACATGCATCTTGACATATGTGGTGTGTGCTCAGCCATTTCTCTACACATGTTACTACAACACCTACCATAATATTTCTAACTTGTTGTCGTAAAAGTTTTTCGTTAAATTCCGTTTGTTGTGTGATTTCTTAGGCCAGCAAATACTAGTTCACGGTCGAGTTGTCGAAAATCTAACCTCCATTAGCATTTCCCAAGTGATGAGGTTGTAGATGGTGGTAAAAAGATTCGTTCAAGACTTGTGAAGATTTTGATTTAAACCTAAATTCTAAGACTAAAAATAGCAAAACTCAAACAAAATTGATATCAAGATTAAGATAATACTGAGGCTAAGATTCCACTATTTTCCAACGTTCAAAGTGATTTAATTCAATAATTATAATTATGCAATTCATATATTCAATTTAATTCTAAAATATTGCAACAAGTAGGTTTTCAAAATATCAATTGTAAATCGCAAGTATGAAGCATCAAAAGTCCTAGATTAAGCATGCATCATCAAGAGAAAGCATAATTAATTAACAAAAAACATTCAATCAATTTTTATTCAATGCAAATAATCATGATAAAAGAATTGCACAAATTAAATAAATAAGAAATGACACTTTTTCATTGGAAAAATAGCTTCCTCTATTGCCTCAACAGTGGGGTTTAGCTCTTCATGTTGGAAACACGCTGAAAATATGTATTCATTGCTCAAAGGAGTTTATAAAAGAGGAAAATGAGAGAAAATAATGAAAATTGAGAATTTTGCAACGTTTATAGGTGTTACAGACTCACTGTTTCAAGCAGGTGTTGCTAATTTGAATTATGTGTTGCAAAAGCACCGTTAGGGATTTTAAGAAAAGAACGACAGTTTAAGGCTGCCTTATGTTCTTGACCTTCTTCTTCAACCCGCCCGTGAAAGAATCTCTACAACTTGATTTTTTTCGCTCCCTTCTCTTTGTAAACTCTCCCCAATCTTTGTTCCCTTCTATGACTTCTCAGCACCTTATTTATACACCACATGCCTCCAAATCTCGAGTTTAATGGAAAATATCTCTGAAATGTTTTTTTTCTTCTTCTGGCCAAACCACGGGAATAATTTCCCTTTTTCTTCTCTTCGTGCGTCTGTGGTAGCGGAGAGTCATTCAAACACGACACCAACACGTTCTAGATCATGTCCAACTCCCTCCAGCCAGCCACAACAAACTCCAAAATTAACTCGTAAATATCCCGAGAATAATTTTTTTTTCTATTTTCTCCCAATCCATGTAAATTCCTATTTTTTTCCGATTCATAAGGACTATATAGTTCTGTTTTGTCTTAACAAGCCAACCCATGTCCAAATCCAACAAAAAATACCGAGAAAACTCCACCAAATTCGATTTGGAAAAATCAGATTTTTCCCGCCAAAATTTTGTTTACTTATGAAGAAGATGGAGTGCCCATAATCCCATATGGGGTGTCTTTAGTAATTTGAGGTGCCCTTATCCAAAGTTGGGGTGCCTTTAGTAAATTTCCCATGTGCCTTTAACACATTTTTTTCGATCCAATATTTTCAAAAATGTTTATTTCCGAAACACACCTACAAACACATAAAATAACACAATTAGTATACAATTAAGCACTATCAAAATAAAGAATTGAGAGAAATCTGACATAAAAATGTGTCTATCAAATAACCCCAAACTTATTATTTGCTAGTCCTCGAGCAAATCTAATCTAGAAAATAAAAATCCTAACTCACTGTCGCAGGCATCGCAGTTACACTTAGCATGTGTAACAAACCTTTAAACCCCTAAGTAGCCTTAGTGGACGAGTTTTATCACGTGAGGGTTTACAAGAGGTATACCCCCAAAACCTTTACTCCAAATTCTAGCTACTTGTGAACAATTGAGGGTAGACAATAAAACATGCTATTTAGTTGGCTATAAAATTCTTTGGCTATGAGAGGAATATCCCTGTTTTGAGTCCAGTTTTTATACACGAGTTTGCACTCAAGCGTACTAAAATTCATATATAAGAAAACAAAGCACTGCTAAGAAAGTCGTACAATGGACCACGATACTCGGAATCTAACAAACCACAATCACATGAATAAATTAAGAAGATGGATATGGAGATAGAAGTGTGTGCATGTTGACTAAGGTGACTGGTGTTTCCCAGAATATCTGTATGATCGTCAGTACCAATATGAACTCTAATAGATTGAGAAACGCACCCATCGGTCTGAATCCTAATTCTAGTATCAACTCAACTGGTATATACAAGGGCCCCATCAGCCGATTTATTGAATATATACAATTATTATAGATCTTTTGAATCTAAGTGCATGCTCCTTGTCAGTAGATTATATGATAGTTCTCATGGATCCTGCGTTCCACGCTTGTTTAGGCGACGGAAACAGGGAGAACACACACTAATTGTTATCCAAGTGTTGTTATTTTATGTCAAGTTCAATAAAAAGAATGAGGCTTAATCTCAATCATTCTACTTCATCCTAGCGGCGACAACAAGACGATACTAGTGCCCTACCAAATCACTTAGAGAAACATATAAAGATGCAAAAATAAAAACAGAACATGATATGTTGACGATTATCAAGTTATTTCTAAGACCTGAGCTTTGGTATTTTATGAATAAACCTTTTAGTTGGGTCCCTCAACTCCTATAGCCAAGAAGTTTGTTTCCATCTACTTAGAATGGTCAGTGTCATCCTGAATTGTTCACAAGTTTCTAAATTTTGGAGTTTTATTATTTCACTAAAAGTTTCTCTCTTACCCCCAAACTTAAATCTAACATTGTCCTCAACGTTTCAAATTAAAGTGTAGTACCAAAAATATAAGTTAACAAGAGGAATAAAGAGGTAAGTCAAAAAAATATTACCTGGGTGAAGCATAAAAATCCTTCTATGGAGAATAAGACAGAAAACAAAAAACAAAAACCTACGAAACTTACTAATTTATAACAACAACCTTGATGGTCAATCAAGGTAAGCAGGGTCTTCCAGAGGGACCTCCTCAACATCAAATGTATGAAAAGGCTCTAAAAATGGTTTCAATCTCTGACCGTTAACCTTCAAAGTACTTCCACCATATTGAGTCTCGTACATAAGAACTTTTTGACCTGAAGAAAATGACTTTCTTAAAATATTTTATCATGCACAAGTTTTATTTTGTTCTTATATTCCTTATCACTATCATATGCATCTCTAGGAATATCTTCCAACTCATTGAGCTGGAGTTTCCTGTGAGCTCTTGCTTTGTCAAGCGAAAAATTAAACTGTTTTACATTCCAATATGCTCTACATTCTAACTTGACGGGCATGTGACATGCCTTGCCAAAAACTAGAAGATAAGGAGATATTCCAATGGGGGTCTTAAACGCAATACATTAAGCCCATAAGGCATTAATAAGCCTCAAAGACCAGTCTTTCCTATTAGGATTAACTATTTCTCTAAAACAAACTTTATCTCCCTATTGGAAACCTCTACTTGACCACTAGTCTGTGGGTGATATGGGGTAGCTACTTTGTGGGTAATACCATATTTCTTCATCAAAAGTTTAAACGATCGATTACAAAAGTGTGACCCTCCATCACTAATTATAGCTCGCGGTGTACCAAAACGTAAAAATATGTTATAATTCAAAAACTGGACCACAACCTTATGGTCGTTTGTTTTACAAGAAACCGTCTCAACCCATTTAGACACATAGTCTACAACGACAAGGATGTAAAAATAACCAAAAGATTTAGGAAAAGGACCCATAAAATCAATGCCCCATACATCAAAGATCTCAATAACTAAAACAGGGTTCAAGGGAATCATATTTCTAGGAGAAATGGTTCCCAACTTCTGGCAACGCTAATAATAGGAAGCTTGAGCAATTCAAGCTCGAAGAGGGGATGAATCTATACGTATAACAAGTAAGTAAACAACCTAGGTGGGTTAAGTAGATTTATCTTACTCGACTAAAAGGAGAGGCCTCTACGGTCGAGTTCTTTCGAATCTCCGGACCTACTTGTAGGACAAGAAAGTGAGTTCCTTCCTCACTTTAACAAGTAAGTGGGAGTTTACAAAGTATAACATCATCCAATTCCGTACCATCACTTCGTAGTCACGAGTGAGTCATCAAACCCACCCTTGAAGTCGACTAACCCCTGCTTCCGTTGATTCTCGTCTCTTTAATTTCCCTACTGAACCTCAAGCAACACAGTAACTATGGGTGTCTTTAAACAATGAAGGCTGGTAGAATCCGCACTGCAATATCTTAGCAACAGTCTTCTTAGCACTAAAGTGACCCCCACAAGCCTGATCATGACAAAAGGAAATAATACTGGACTGACCACTCTCAGGTATACATCTCATAATAATCTGATCTGGATAATACTTAAACAAATAAGGATTATCCCAAAAGAAATGATTTACCTCAGCTAAAAACCTAGAACGATCTTGTTTACCCCAATGTTGAGGCATTCGACTAGTAACAAGATAATTCATTATATTCACAAACCAAGGTAATTGGGAAACAAAGAAAAGTTGTTCATCAGGAAAACTATCTCTCACAGGAGGGGAATCCACAACAAGCCTAGACAAGTGGTCTGCTACTGCATTTTCTGCACCCTTTTTGTCTCTAATTTCTAGAGAGAATTCTTGTAACAAAAGGACCCATCTAATCAATCTAGGTTTAGTATTTCTACATAAGATACTTCAAAGCACCATAATCAATAAAGACTATAAACTTAGAACCTAAAAGATAGGACCTATACTTATCCAGGGCAAAAACAATGTCTAACAATTCCTCCTCTGTGGTAGTATAATTCAGTTGGACATCATTTAGGGTTTTGCTGGCATAGTAAATCACATGCAATAATTTGTTTTCCCGTTGTCCTAAAACAACATCAGTGGCGTTACACACAATCTCAAAGGGTAGGTTCCAATTAGGTGTGTGGATTATAAGGGTGGGAATGAGCAAAATCTTAAGCTTCTTAAAATCCTTTAAACAAGCATCATCAAGGACAAACTTAACATCTTTTGCAAGTAAATTGCAAAGTTGTCTAGAAATCAAGATAAAATCCTTAATGAATCGACGATAAAAACCTGCATTCCCTAAGAATGACCTAATTTCTCTTACGGTTTTGGGAACCTATAAATTCTTAATAAGGTCAACTTTGACTTTGTCTACCTCTATACCATTAGAAGATACGATATGCCCTAAAAAATTCCTGCTCGAACCGTAAAATGACATTTCTCCCAATTAAGCACTAAATTCTTTTCCTTACACCTAGTCAACACTTGTGTCAAATGATGCAAGCACTCATCAAAAGATGAACCAAACACTGAAAAATCATCCATAAAGACCTCTAAAAACCATTTTACCATGTCAGAAAATATGTTCATCATGCAACGCTGAAAAGTAGAGGGCGCATTACACAACTCGAAAGGCATGATTCTATAGGAAAAGGCATCAAAGGAACAAGTAAAAGTGGTTTTTTGTTAGTCTTCTGGGGCAATAAAATCTGATTATAACCAGAATATCCATCTAACAAGCAATAATGACTATGTCCTGGTAATCGCTATAGCATTTGGTCGATAAAAGGAAGGGGAAAGTGGTCCTTCCTTGTGACCTTGTTTAATTTCCTGTAGTCAATACAACGCCCCAACCCGTGGTCACTCGGGTTGGGATTAAATCATTGTTATCATTCTAGACTACAGTGATACCTGATTTCTTGGGAACCTGAAAGGGGATGACCCACTTACTGTCTGAAATGGGGTAGATAATACCCGTATCTAACAACTTAAGCACTTCGGTTCGAACTACTTATTTCATATTGGGGTTAAGTCGATGTTGCATCTCCTTATATGGTATAGTGTCATCCTCTAAATGAATCTGATGCATACAAACAGTAGAGGTTATACCCTTAATGTCTTCCTTGTTGTCTTGAAGCACGGTCAATAGCCTACTTTCCTGATCACTATCCAAGTCGGATGCTACAATCACAGGAAAATTCTCGGATTTGCCTAAAACAACATACTTTGGGGTATCTGGTAGTGTTTTGAGGTCCAACTTAGGAGGCTCTTCTAAAGAAGGAATTAAAGTAGAATTAGAAACTGATAGCTGTTCGAACTTAGATTTCCATCTATTAGTATCTAACACGGGGGTAGAATCTAACAGAGCATTCACTTGATCAATGGTGCTATCATCGTCGAAATCTAAGCCAAAATGGGATAGACAACTTTTTAATGGATCTTCAGATAAGATGTTTTGTAATGCCTCCTAAACTAATTTTCTTATCATGTTCACCTCTTCAATGCACGTGTCATCTAACTCATGGGTTTGCTTACTAATATTGAAAATATTCAGCTCAATAGTCATATTACCAAAGATAAATTCATAATACCATTTCGACAATTAATGATCGCATTAAATGTAGCTAAAAATGGACGACCTAATATCGCATGTATCTGATTTTCTGGGTTAGGGACAAGTTGGGTATCTAGGATAACAAAAACCACAGGATAAATAAATCTATCGACCTAATTAAGAACATCCTCGAAAATACCACGAGGAATTTTCACAGACCTATCAGCTAACTGAAGTTACCAAGTCCTAGATGAAGGTACACATGGTACGGAAGTAAGTTCACACTGGATCCTAAGTCAAGTAACGCTTTTTCAACACGGTAGTTACCTATTGTGCAAGAAATGGTAGGGGAACCCGGTTCTTTTTACTTAGGAGTTGTGGTATTCTGGATAATCGAACTCACATGACTAGCAAAAAAGGATTTCTTATGTACACTAAGCTTTCGCTTTCGCGTACAAAGATCCTTAAGGAACTTGGCATAAGTAGGAATGCCTAATTGCATCTAATAAAGGAAGATTGATATTGACTTGCTTAAAAATATCCAATATATCATTAAAGTTGGATTCCTTCTTAGTTAGTACTAGAAGTTGTGGGAATGGGGCTATGGGTACAAAATCGGTCTTAGCGGGAACCGCCTTAGACTCTTTAGAGACTTTATCAGTCTCTTTAGTTACTGGCTTAGAAGGGTGAACTACAATATGTTCACTATCGGGCATGGTTACCTTGTTGTCTACCACTCGACCACTCCTAAGGGTTGTAACAAACTTCATATGATTGAACGGTTTCTCTCCAGAATATACTTCATGAACTCCTATAGGATTGGGTTGTGTTTGACTAGGAAACATACCTTTTTCTCTCAAAGACTCATTCAACTGACTAAACTGGTTTTGTAAATTGGAAATAACATGAGCGTTAGATTGAGCCATCTTTTTATTTTCTTCTAAACTTTGTTCAACCGATTGCTAAAACTTTGCATTGTTATTAGATAAAAAGGTGAGAAACTCTTCTAAACTCATGATTTTCTTATCTGGCGGGCTCTGAAACTGGGCTGGACCTGAAAGATTCTTAGTGTAGCCAAAACCTGGGGGAGCCTGAGTATTACTAGACTGGCCTTGATTCTGTCCCTTAGACCATGAAAAATTAGGATGATTTCTCCAACCAGGGATATATGTTTCAGAATATGTGTCATATTTCTGGCGGTTTTTAAACCTAGAGTTTTTATAAAAAGCATGGGCTTGATCTTCGTATCTAGCATGGTTTGACCCTTGATTCATATCTGAGGCCTCTAGTCGCCTAAGGATATCTTACCCATTATCACTTCTATCGACCCTATGGATAAGATTTCTAGATATTCCAGGTTCTCTCATCGAAGCACATTGCCTAGTTTTTTCACTTAACTCGATGAACGAGTCAAAAAATTTATCAGGATCTTGATGGGTAAACACTCCACCACTCATTATTTCTACCTGCATATGAGTTTCACTATCTAGGCCCTAATATAAAATTTGGGCCATGTGGCATTTCTCAAAGTCGTGATGTGGACACTGGTATAACTACATTAAACCTTTCAACATAATCGTGAAGGTTTTCACCTAATTTTTGCTTATAGGTTTGAATAGACTGACGAACAACAACCGTCTTATTGTGTGGGTAGAACTTCTTCACAAAAACTTCTTCTAGACCATCCCAGGTGGTAATTGTTTTAGAGGGTATGAAAATAATACCACTCTTTTGCTTTTTCATCAAGAGAAAAGGGAAACAAACGTAACCTAAGCACATCTTTGGAGATATTCAGATAACTCATTGTGTCATAAATCATTTCAAAGTCTCTTATACGGGTGTACGTGATCTCATTCTCTAACCCCCTAGATGCACGAAGCATGCTAATATCCCAGGTTTAATATCAAATTTGACAGTAGTGGCTGGTAAGACTACTCATGGGTCACGTACTAACCTAGATGGGTTCATACGATCTCTAAGGGTTTTGTTCACCTTGACCTCATTCTCATTATTACCACCCATTTTATCAAAAATAAAAGTGCCATCTAAATCCATGTAACGGGTTGGACTTAAACAAACAAAGTCATTTTCTTCAAGTCTATCTCCTCCACGAATCCAACGAGGCATTCGCAAGCAAAAATACTAGTGTTTAACAAGAATATGTGCACATGCAAATGCAAGGTTCACTATTTTAGGTAAACTTGGTTTACCTTAACTGAATATACCTACAATCATAGACTGTTCAAAGGTATAAGGTCAAGGATTGTGGACTTTCATCTGGTAACTCTCATCATGTCCAAGGCACGGGTTCAGCTTACTTATCCATGGGTTTTCCGAAATATCGGTGATCTGACGGAGGTGCAAAATGGTATGTGCACTTGTGTTTTTTTTTTTTATAACAATGAATAAAATATTAAAAATAAACAAGCAAGCAATAAGAAAAAGTCCAAAAAGAAAAAAAATAAGGAAAATAAAAACTAAAAAAAAGGTTCATTCAAGACTTATGAAGATTTGGATTTAAACCTAAATTCTAAGACTAAAAATAGCAAAACTCAAATAAAGTTGATATCAAGACTAAGAGAATATTGAGGCTAAGATTCCACTATTTTCCAACTTACAAAGTAATTTAATTCAATAATCATAATTATACAATTCATATATTCAATTTAATTCTAAAATATTGCAACAAGTAGATTTTCAAAATACTAATTGTAAATTGCAAGTATGAAGCATCAAAAGTCCTAGACTAAGCATGCATCATCAAGAGAAAACACAACTAATTAACAAAAATCATTGAATCAATTTTTATTCAATGCAAATAATCATGATAAAAGAATTGCACAAATTAAATAAATTAGAAATACCACTTTTTCATTGGAAAATAGCTCCTCTGTCGCCTCGGCAGTGGGGTTTAACTCCTCATACTGGAAACACGCTCAAAATATGTATTCATTGCTCAAAAGTGTTTACAAAAGAGGAAAATGAGATGAAATAATGAAAATTGAGAATTTTGCAACGTTTATAGGTGTTACAGGCTCACTGTTTCAAGCAGGTGTTGCTAATTTGAATTATGTGTTGCAAAAGCACTATTGGAGATTTTAAGAAAAGAACAACAGGTTGAGGCTGCCTTATGTTCTTGACCTTCTTCTTCAACCCTCTCATGAAAGAATCTCTGCAACTTGATTTTTTTCGCTCCCTTCTCTTTGTAAACTCTCCCCAATCTCTGTTCCCTTCTATGACTTCTCAGCACCCTATTTATACACCACATGCCTCCAAATCTCGAGTTTAAAGGAAAATATCTCTGGAATATATTTTTTCTTCTTCCGGCCTAACCATGGGAATAATTTCCCCTTTTCTTCTCTTCGCGCGTCTGTGGTATCGGAGAATCATCCAAACACGACACCAACATGTTCTAGATCGTGTTCAACTCCCTCCAGCCAGGCACCATAAACTCCACAATTAACTCGTAAATATCCCAAAAATAATTTTTTTTTCCTGTTTTCTCCCAATTCACTTAAATTCCTGTTTTTTTCCGATCCATAAGGACTTACTAGTTCCGTTTTGTCTTAACAAGCCAGCCCATGTCCAAATCCAACAAAAAATACCGAGAAAACTTCACCAAATTCGATTTAGCAAAATCAAATTTTTCCCACCAAAGTTTTGTTTGCTCGTGAAGAAGATGGAGTACCCCTAATCCTGTATGGGGGTGCCTTTAGAAATTTGAGGTGCCCTTATCCAAAGGGTGCCTTTAATAAATTTCCCAGGTGCATTTAACACATTTTATTCGAGCCAATTTTTCCAAAAATGTTTATTTCCCCAAAACACCTACAAACATAAAATAACACAATTAGTATACAGTTAAGCACTATCAAAATAAAGAATTGAGATAAATCAGACACAAAATGTCTCTATCACCAAGCCTCTGCTAGTAATGTCGTGGTGTCTAAAGGTTGTGTCATAACTATTATTTTTTTAGTTGAAACTCAAAAATAGCATAAAAAACCGTCAAAAATACTTAGCTCATGTAACTTTCTCGGCTACAAGAGTGGTTGAGATTTATGGAATTCTCGCTCACATACCCCACCGAGAAACTTTAAAGTATCTGAATTTTATTTTTTTCGCTCACACTAGTTTCCTCAGTCATGTATCCCATTAAGAAAATTCTGAAGTTCTGAATTTGGTTTGTCTCCATCATTATGTTGGTCGAGAAACATGGATTTCTCAACCACCTGACCCATCGAGAATTCCTGAACTTGTTGTTTTCTTCTTTTTGTCACACTTCTTCACACGACTTCTTCTTGGGTCCTTGGTAACTTGTAGCACTTCACCCCTTTGATAGTTTTATAGCTCTTTCCATTGATTTTAGATGATTCACCTAAAAAAAATAATAATTAGAAAACACGAGTAATACGAGGTAATTTACATAAAATCTAGCAAATAAATATAAGAAAACGATATTTAGAATATGTAAATTGTGCACTTATCAATGTCCAAAATTTTGACACTGCAGTCGGCATATTCAGATTTTTTTTCCCAATGCCGACTGTAGTTGCAAATAAATACATTCTTTTAAATATTTTGGGGGTTACTTGCAACCGGCGTTGTTTATGTAAATTGTGTCGGTTGTTGTGATGAAGAACATTATTAAGTTTCGTCATGGTTTTCAACAAACACATAATGCCGATTGTTGATTATGTTCTTCAAAATTAAGAACAATATATACAGTCGACATGGCGTTCATCAACAATTCATATCGACTGTTGATGATGTTTATTATAAATAAATTAAAAAGTAAAATAAAAATAAAAATAAATAAATAAAAAATAAAAAGGATAACTTAGTTTTTATATCATTTTAGAATACACCTTATTCTATTACTCTAAATGGCCTTAATCATAGCATCCCTAGATTAAAACCGGCATATGCCCCAATTAAAGGTTAGAAGAAAAACCTGTCAGAATCTAAGTATCAATTGGATTTTCCCTAAAAAATACTTATGCATCTCAATATTTAAGATTTAGTTGGGCTTTTAGAAATAATTAGTTGAACTAGAAGTTTTAATAAATACGTTTCTAAATTTTAAAAGTCAGAAATAAAAATATTTTTATTCATAAAAAGTTAATTTTTTAACTTCTAAAAATTATTCTAAAATTCTATACCTAAATTAATTTATAATTTATAATTTTTAGAAGTTAAAAAGTGACTTCACCGGGGATACCAAACATACGCTGTAAAACTATTGCATTCAAGTGGCTATGGCCGCACAACTTTGATATTTTGGGACAAGGACTCCAAACAAACCAACCAATATACTCATCGTGGGCTTAAATAGTCCAATGAATCTCTCTAGCAGGAACCGCACCGGCAACGGTTTTAACCAAAACAGTTATTACACTGACCCATCTCCCGGGAGCACAAAATCACCTTACCAGAAAACACAGACACGAAGAAGAAGAAGAAGAAGAAGAAGAGGAGTACAGAGAAGAGAGAAGCGAAAATATGGTGCACAGCGCCTATGATTCACTAGAGCTACTGCAGCTCAAGAACACCTCAACAAAGATCCAATCAGTAGGATCATACGGTTCCAAAATTCTCGTAGGATGTGCAGATGGTTCAATGTTAATTTACATTCCAGCATCATCTGATCCTCGATCTCCAACTTCATCATCAACATCATCAGATATACATAATTATCATCATTTCTTAGAATTAAGGAAAGATTCATATGTATTAGAGAAATCATTGACTGGGTTTTCTAAGAAACCATTGATTTCAATGGAAGTTTCTACATCTAGAGAACTTCTTGTTTCATTATCTGAATCAATTTCGTTTCATGGGTTACCAAATCTTGAGACAATTGCTATTATTACTAAAGCTAAAGGAGCTAATCTATTTAGTTGGGATGATCGTAGAGGTTATTTGTGTTTCTCTAGACAGAAAAGGGTCTGCATTTTCAGACACGATGGTAATTTTTTACTTTCCCTTTTTGTTGCAATGCTAATTTTACAATCATTTTGATTTTAAACTAATATATTTTGACCTAATTCCGAGTGAATGAAAGATATTGCTTTGAAATTGGAAGAAATTTAGTGAATTCTAGTTATTTCTTGCTTAGAGGGCACTCTTTTGTGACTGAGCCACCACAAGAGGGCCTCCTACGTAGGCTGAAAAGAAAGAATGTAGCTTAAATGTTGCTTAGAGGGCACTCTTTGGTATTTTCATAAAGTGAATTGAGCTTCTTGTTGTGCAGGGGGGCGGGGTTTTGTTGAGGTTAAAGAGTATGGAGTTCCGGATGTTGTGAAATCAATGTCTTGGTGTGGTGAGAATATATGTTTGGGTATTAGAAGGGACTACACGATACTGAATACTGTAAGTGGCGCATTTACTGAGGTATTTCCATCTGGGAGGACCGCGCCTCCGCTAGCGGTTTCTTTACCTTCAGGAGAGCTTCTTCTAGGAAAGGTATTCTTTTTTTATTTACTGGTTTTTAAATTTTAAACTGCAGTCTGTCACTCTTTTACTTTTTAGCTTCCAGTGTTGGTTTATAAATTTCATGGTTTTGATTTATCTGGTTTATTAATTAGTAGCATAATCGTTGTCAATATAAAACTTTGAAAAATGAGGAGAAATTTTACGTGATATGGGTGCTAAGGGGTCGTGTGATTTATGTTGCTGAAGAGTGTCATATAGTTGCTTCATTCAACAAAAAAACTAGAAAAAATTGGGGCTTCAAGCTCGGCTTTCTGACAAACAGGGTCGTATTCGGAGACGATCAAAATTAAACGTTGTCCTTTGCAAGTGTTTGCAATAAACTCCCTGTTCAAGGGCTTTGGTTTTGTTAGAGGATCACATTTCTTACTTTCACCAGATCTGTATTATGGCTTGATGGTATAAGTTTAGCGCTTGTGTATGTACATGCAATCAGCAGAAATGTTAAAAAGTTACTACATTAGGTACACAAGGATATCAATGTGACTATGTTCTTCAGTGTGTAAGGTCTCAAGTAAAATCCCTCCATATTCCAAATTGCTTCAGTTACACTGGATGTGAGAATGCCACTCGTGCACTACTTTAGAATAGTTGGTGTGAAAAAAGAATTCCACTCAGACTAGTTCATTTTTGTGTTAAAAAGTCAGGGAGTGTGTAAGGTCTCAAGTAACTCGTGCACTACTTTAACACATGCACAAGTGGAATTCTTCTGGAATTCCACTTGTGCATGTGTTAAATTACTTATATAAGTTTGATTCTTCTGCTCATACGAATTTTTGCAACTCGACTTCTCCATTTTCATATACTCCCACAGTTGCAGAAAGCTTTTTTTCTACACTGTACATGGTAGTTTCCAATGTCATTTGTGGTTTGATCCAATCACTTAAGGGAAGCACCCAGATATTATGAGCTATGAATGAAACAACTTGTTCACCATAAAATTAAATATAATCAGAAATAGATTACTTGTCCCTGATTGCTGTATTTCGTTAAGTATTGATTAAGACTGACACATAATCTACTCCCTGACATTTAGGATAACATTGGAGTGTTTGTGGACCAAAACGGGAAACTTCTTCAAGAAGGCAGAATATGTTGGTCTGAAGCTCCTTTGGCTGTTATCATCCACAGGCCTTACGTAATAGCTCATTTGCCGAGACATATTGAGGTAATACTGCAAATTTTGTTATGACCCACTACAGTGCTCTTTAATCTGTAAGTTTGCTTAACTTCACATATTGACGTTTCCCCCTTTTTGATGGTTACAGATACGGTCACTACGAGCTCCTTATCCATTGGTACAGACAGTTGCTCTCCGTAGTGTTCATCATCTACTGGAAAGTAACAACTGTGTGATTGCTGCACTAGACAACTCTATACATGGACTCTTCCCTGTTTCTATTGGTGCACAGGTACACTAATTATATGTGATTCTGTCTCCAGTATTAGGGGACCAACTTTCTCCAGGGGGAAACAAATGCAGTGAAAGAAAATATGTTACTCCATGCTGATAAATCTATGGTAGTTAGAAATCCTTACGCTTTTTAAACATTAAAAGTAGGAAGTGTAGATAGTGAATTTCACAGCTTTTATAAAGGTTTGATTGTGTGACCTTGACGGATCCCTCTATGATGAGAATTTTTTCTTGTTCACTTGTAGATCAGTTTATAGCCACGGAGACACGTTAGAGGCTTACGATGAGAGAGGCACTTGTAGATCAGTTTATAGCCACTTAAAATGAGGTGTCTTAAGACCCAGGCAAAACCTATAGAATGCCGACATTTAATTGTAAAACTTGAGAATGGTGAGCTATTAGCACCAAAGCTTTTATTTATCTTTCTTTCATTGAAAACATCATCGTATTATAGCATTTTCTTAAATGAGTTTCATCTTATCACATGTTAAAACAAAACATCTAGATCCTGATTTTCTTAAGTATACCAGGCTTGATGAGTGATATTAGTACCCTTTCACTTTATTTTCGTTTTG
Source organism: Papaver californicum (assembly GCA_023531435.1). Taxonomy (NCBI): domain Eukaryota; kingdom Viridiplantae; phylum Streptophyta; class Magnoliopsida; order Ranunculales; family Papaveraceae; genus Papaver; species Papaver californicum. The sequence goes on from JAJJMC010022854.1 coordinate 5,990,403, forward strand.
GCTTCAATGCAGATTGTACAATTAACAGCATCTGGTAACTTTGAGGAAGCCTTAGCTTTGTGCAAGATGCTTCCACCAGAAGATTCTACCCTTAGAGCCGCAAAGGAGGAGTCAATCCACATCAGGTGACACTTACCCCATAAATCCATATCTCAGTTAAAACTTAGTTGATGCGATTGACATTATTGCACGTTATTATTTTTGGTGAGCGCAAGTGCGCAACCGTATGCATCTGCAAACATGCATATTTAGTATCTAAGATATCATCATGCAATTTAGAGAATCTTCTTAATTCAGTTGCAGAGAATCTTTTAAAAGCTTAGGCCACAATTTTGGTACTTTCTAACCGATAGATGTCTAGAGTAATTAACTTAGGCAAATTTGGTTCAGATATGGCCACTACCTTTTCAACAATGGAAGCTATGAGGAAGCCATGGAACAGTTCTGGGCAGCTCAAGTAGAAGTCACCTATGTACTCTCTTTATATCCATCTATTATTCTTCCCAAAGTTATGTCGACTCCAGATATGGACAAGGAAGCTGACGTTTCATGGGATGATTCATATCTCTCAAGAGTTTCATCTGATGCATCAGAGGAGATGGACCCATCGTCTCCATCATACCTAGAGTCTGAAAGGAATCCAGTGCTTGAGTCTAAAAAAATGAGCCACAATACTCTCATGGCATTGATCAAGTTCCTGCAGAAAAAGAGATGCAGTATAGTTGAGCGTGCAACTGTTGAGGGGACAGAGGAGATCCTCTCAGATGCTATGGGAGAGAGAAACATGTCTTATGATTTCAATAAGTCAGATAATTTACACAAGGTAATGCTTTACTTCTCTAGATGTTATCACCACCTTGCGTTGTAATTTACTGCGCTGGCATTACCTACCGACCTTGTTATTATAAGAAGGGGAAATAGATCTTGGTTGTGGATTTGATGGTGTATCCTTGGTTGAATATACTCTGATATTTGTGCTAGCTTCGCAGGGTCGAAGGAACATCCATGTCAGCTCAGGATCAAGGGAGATGGCAGCAGTGCTGGATACAGCTCTAATCCAGGGTTTGCTTCTTACTGGGCAATCTTTGGCTGCATTAGAGCTCCTGAAAGGTCCCAACTATTGTGATCTCAAAATAACTGAGGAATTTCTGCAGCAAAGGAACCATTATACAGCACTTTTAGAGCTCTACAGGTGCAACATGATGCACCGTGAAGCTCTCGAACTTTTATATCAGCTAGTAGAAGAGTCAAAAGCTGACGAAGCACAATCTGAACTGAAGCAAAACTTCAGACCAGACGCAATCATCCAATACCTTAAGGTGAACAGAGTATTGTAGATAGACAAATTTTAATTTGAAGACCAACCATTAAGTTTCATAAACTTAAGAGCTGGAATGTCACAAGAATCTAAGAAATTGATCTGGGGACATTATTTTCCTTAATACCCTATAGTTCCTAATCTTTTTTCTTCCTTTTATTCCTTATGCTACAAAATTTCAAGGTTTTCTGCCCTAGGCTAAGGCGTTTCTAACTCATGGCCAGAGAATGCTACAACTTGTTATTCTTATTCAGCAGATTACGCGGAGTTTAGTGTACTGGGAATATAAGAGCAACATGGTGAACAAAACCGATGGATCATTTAATATGAAAAATAAAATACATGTCGTTCTCAATGTATGAGTGGGATAGCTTACGCGTAGTTCTTTTGCCTTGCTGACGTGTGTGATTATGTCTTGTGCAGCCTCTTTGCAGTACTGAGCCAATGCTCGTTCTGGAATTCTCGATGCATGTTCTTGAAAGATGTCCAACTGAAGCTATCGATCTATTTTTATCTGGAAATATTCCAGCTGACCTGGTCAACTCCTACTTAAAACAGCATGCACCAAATTTGCAAGCAACTTACTTAGAGCTTATGCTATCGAGGAATGAGAGTGAGATCTCGGGAAATCTGCAGAACGAAATGGTGAGGGAATTTCTCCTGTGCTACTATTTCTACCAATATCTGCCATATTGCTGAATTTTGTTTTCTGTTTCCTGGGATCTGATGGCTAATAGGTGCAAATTTATCTGTCTGAAGTACTTGATTCTTATGAGGATTTAAAGACTCAGAATAAGTGGGATGAACAAACTTACTCCCCGTCGCGCAAGAAGCTATTGTCTGCTCTACAGAGTATCTCAGGGTATAGCCCTGAGGGTTTGTTAAAGTGTCTCCCAGCTGATGCGTTGTACGAGGAGCGTGCAATTTTGTTGGGGAAAATGAATCAGCACCAGCTCGCATTATCTCTATATGTTCATAAGGTATTCCTGATGTGAATGAATCCGTCTGTTTTATTTAAATATGCACTGTTGACTAAATTTCCATGTCTGCAAGGTTCATCATGACTCAATAATTGTGGACTTAACGAGTATAGTTGGATCTTCCAATGTAATACGACTCATACCCATGATATCATGACTATTAATTGTGGACAGATGTGTATAGTTGGGTCCAATATCATACCCATGATTATCCATATTTAAATGCATAATATCTCCCCGTCTCCAAATTAAAATTTCCTTTAACTCTATAAACATGGAGCATTTCTTTGTTTGCAATCCTTTAGTTTCTTTTCTTTCTTTTAACTCAACTTTCATGACTTCTGAGTCTTTTCTTTTGTGCAACTTTTGTAGCTTCATGTTCCTGGACTGGCACTAGCCTATTGCGACCGTGTTTATGAGACTGGGCAGAAGAAACCATCTCCAGATGCATATGGAAACATCTACCTCACTCTTTTACAAATCTATCTTAATCCTCAAAAATCAACTAAGGATTTTGAGAAGCGAATCCTTAACCCAGTTCCATCTAAGAATGCTGGGACCAAGAAGGTCCGGTCACTTAAATCTAATAAATGGAACCGAGCTGTTAAAAAAATCGCTGAGATAGAGGGTGCAGAGGATATACGATTCAGTCCCAGCAGCACTGACAGTGGACGTAGCGATGGTGATGAGCCAATTCTCGACGGAACTTCTACAATTATGATCGATGAAGTCCTGGATCTCTTAGGTCAAAGGTGGGACAGGGTCCATGGAGCTCAGGCGCTCAAACTCTTGCCGAGGGAAACTAAGCTACAGGTAACGATTTATCAAAGTGAATTGTTCAAGTTGATAGTTCCTCATTACCCAAGGTGCATTCAAGATGAATACATGTGTGCGTTTTCTGTATACTGGTATTTCTCTTGGTCATCTACTTCAATATCACGTAAGTCAACATTTAAGGCTTTCATTAGTCATATATGGCCCGATTTCCATATGGGCTCACAGATTCGGTTAAAAAACCAAGCCAAGAATTTCAGCCGTTGTCGGTGTAACAGTATCCCGTGTGGATCTCTTGGGCCTAATATAGGGGCGAGTTCAAGATCAGGTTGCCTGAATCTATAAAATGATTAGTGACATGTCATGCAATTCATTCAGTTTTCTTTCTGTTCCTATATTAATTCCCTGGAAGTGTTGTTCTTAATGGGTCCCGGATATTTGTTATACAGTGGTTAAATTTAATTCTTTGAACAGAACTTGCTTCCATTTCTTGGCCCACTTCTGAAGAAATCTAGTGAAGCACAGCGTAACTTATCAGTGATCAAAAGTTTGAGATCCAGTGAGAACTTACAGGTATGTTTAGGAACATACTTAGTCAGCATTTTTTCTTTCTTTCTTTCTTTTTCAGTCGAACCCCTACAGTTACATCTAATCTTCATAATAAGTTTACTTTATGACCTGCTTTAGCTATTTAATTCTTTAAATTTGCTATGTTAAAGGTGAAAGATGAACTCTACAAGCATAGGAGAACAGTGATGAAGATCAGTAATGATAGCATGTGCTCTCTCTGCAACAAAAAGATAGGAACCAGCGTCTTTGCAGTCTACCCTAACGGAAAAACGCTTGTGCATTTTGTATGCTTTAAAGACTCGCAAAGTATGAAAACTATGGTGAAAGATACACCATTAAGGAAGCAGAAATACTAGTTGATCTTATTTTCTTGCTCAAGTCTGATTGCAAAATTTAACAAATGATTTTGGGTGAACATCAGTCAATCTATTATTTGGTTGATGTGACACCATCATATGGGCTTTGACAGTAATGAAGACCATCAAAGTTAGTGTTAGAGCCACTTCACTAATCAATTATCTAATCACTTTAACGGTACCAGCAGTAACTGGGTTCTTGCAGCTGAGAAGTAGAATTTCTCGTCATCCTATTTTTATTCAGGAAGCTTTAGTGCGGACACTAAGATTCTATTGCATTGGTGTGTGGGTGGCATGTACAGATTCTATCTTGTTTCGTGATGCTCGATTATTTGTGCATTAATAATTTGCCAAATGCACCTCGAATCTGCTGTTGTTAGTGAGTGTCTGGTTTGTGTAACTCAGATGTTGATGTTACTGTAAGTGAAGGTTTTCAAGGGTAGACACGTCCTTGCATATACTTCAACCAGATTGCTTTTGCAGAATTCGTTTGATTAATAACATTTTTCTGGAAGCTCAGGAGCAGGTTTTACTGATTGTTTGTAATAATGTGAATAAAAGGTCAGGGACCATATACCCTTGGCATTCAATTTATTCATGTATAGTACTGTATTTCAAACACAATATGTTAACCTTACTACAGTATGCTGCTTGACAAATTCAAACTTTTTCTTCTTCTTTGTTCTATTGATGATGCCAGAAAGATATCTCTACCTTGTTCATTGCCTCTAACTCCAGCCATGTTGCCAGTGATTGATAGAAAACCACTTCAGTCTTCTTTTGCCTTGAGTTGTGATTGTAATTGGCTAACTACCTAACCATTAAACACATTCATATATGAGCTTAATAATCCAGCCCTTATTAGTTCGACCCAATCGGGTGTAAGTTACTAAAATCGGGCGGCAATTAATGAACCGATGTATTCATGTATCATCTGTCATTTTTTTTGATCTCGTCGCAGGGAATCTAAACTAGTCTGTGAAAATTCTATTGTGCCATCAAACATAGATGCTGCACACTCTGTGGCCACACAAGTTTAAATGGCTGACTTAGGCTGTATGTTTCTCCTGTTCATCTGAATCGGATTTATTATTTTTTGACTCAAATTATATAGTGAGGTGATAAAAAAATTTAGATATCTTCCTAATAAATCAGATGTATGAGTTGGTCAACTTTGAATCAGGCATCAGAAAATGAAAAAAGAAACGACTCTCACCAAGTCAGATTCAGAGTTGTTTGTTTATTTTTGACTCAACTGATTTGTATGGATCTTACTAATCTGAATCTAACTCATTAATTTGACTCAATAATAATAAAATAGTAGATTTATAGAAAAAAAATACCCGGGATGATGGAACTGAGTTAACTCGGAAAAATCAAAAATCAAGAACTTTAATCTCTGATCATTTCGATCTATTTCAATCCCTTTTTTGAATCTCCAGTTTACTTTTATTAGCTCTAAACTATGTTAGATGGTTTTTAGTTATTTGAATCTTATCCTTTTATCTTAATTACATTTAGCTAGGTTACTAAGGTTTTCTTTTCCTTCTCTTAATCTAATCTATCTAAAACCCTAAAAATTTCTTTTTTTGGTTTGAATTAGTGTGTATGCTCAGAACTAATTCTTGCAGAGACTCATGAAGTTTTAATTTGGTTTGCAGGTTTCTCTTGTATAGTATGGAGAGTAAACAGTATGGTTCTATGGCTACCATGGTCATTTTCCTGTTGGCAGTTTGTCCCATCTAGCTATATATCCATCACCCCTAAGGTGGTTCCAGAAAGTAGGATGAAAGTATGTTATCTCTGTTAGATTATGGATTGTTCGTTTGATACAATGCAATTTCAACCGATTAAGCTCAACCAGGTTACCAATCTTCATAAATTTCAAAAATCTACTGTACCCTACCTAGTCATACCAATCCTTAAAGTTTAGAAGTTTAGCTCATTTTCCGCAATCTTCTGTGGTGACATACCAAAAATACAAAACCCAAATTTCCTATTTCCTGAAAATCAAGATTTTTTGGCTATATTTCAGGAAGGAAAAGTCATCCTCATTAACCCTTTTTTGATGCAAAGAGAATTTATTCTTATTAAGCAAAGGAATCAGTTATATAAGATTTTTCCTCCGTCACCTTTTTACATATAAAGGTGGGTGGATCTTGATCCCATATTTTTGAGAGCCTATACTTTCTAACATGCTTAGCTAGACTGTCAACATGATCATTAAGTTAAAGTTTTTCAAATAGAATTGAATATCTAAGATAATAGAATAGTTCTTCCAGAATAATCTATTAAAATCTTCATTAATGGCTGCCAACACATTTTTGGAGTCTGATTCGAAGATGACATGTTGCAGACCGAGTGAAGCTGCCCATTGTACCCCCTCCAACACTGCATAACACTCTGCCTCCTTCGGATTTAAAGTACCATGTCTGTAGATGCATTTTGATTGCTTGTGATGACCTGTAAAATCACGGATTAGTAATCATATACCAGAATGTTTTAGATTTAGCTTAAATGAGGCATCACAAGTAATTGAGACATAAGGAAAAAAAGGTGGTTGCCATCTGTGGCTAATAGTTACAGATGGGTTATGTATTTGTTTTACAGAAGTACTTCTGCCATGAACTGTAAAAGAATGCAGATTCTGAATCTTCTTTATTGTGGAAACTGTATTTGGTTTGTGTCTCTCAAACACACAAGAACACCTTTGCTTCCATATCTCCCAAACTGCACAAGAAAGTCTAAACATAAGCTTTACAATTGAGTTAGTCTAAACATAAGTATTTTGTCAAACCCGATAATAAGAATAAAGACTCTCAAATCTCTAGTTGTGTAATAGAGCCCAATAACTCGTTTTGGGAAGGACATATTAGTGAAGAGCAAGCTTATGCTCTTTATAACAACTTTAAATTTGAAAATCGTCAGAAGTTTGACCCATATTCGGAAACCTACAATCCCAGTTGGAGAAAACATCCTAATTCTTCGTGGTATAAAGGTCAGAATCAAGGAAAGACTAGTAATCCTCAAGTTCCACCAGGGTTTAATTATCCCAAGAACCCATTAGAGTCGACTTACTCTCAAAACCCTTTTGAGAATAGAATGACTAGCTTAGATGAATCTCTTTCTATGTTAGCAAAGAGCCAGCTTAGTTTTCAACAAGAAGCCAAGCAGAATTTTCAAAATAGTGCCCAGACTCTTGTTAAGTTATAACTTCAAGTGAGCCAAATAGTTAAGACTCTAAGTGAGAGAGAGAACGGAAGGTTCCCTAGTCAAAATGGTCATAATTCCAAAGGAGAGAAACATCTCAATCATGTGAACTCTGTTACAACCCTTATGAGTGGTCAAGTGGTAGACAGTAAGGTAACCATGCCCGATAGTGAACATGTTGTAGTTCACTATTATGAGTCAGTAACTGAAGAGACTGATAAAGTCTCTAAAGAGTCTATTGCGGCTCCTGAGAAATCCGATTTTGTGCCCAGAGCCCCATTCACGCAAATGCTAGTACCAACTAAGAAGGAATCCAACTTTAATAATATATTGGAGATTTTTAAGCATGTCAACATAAATCTTCCTTTATTAGATGCAATTAGGCATATTCTTACTAATGCCAAGTTCCTTAAGGATTGTACACAAAAACGAAAGCTTAGTGTACAAAAGAAAGCCTTTTTAGCTAGTCATGTAAGTTCAATTATTCAGAACAACACAACTTCTAAGTACAAAGACCCAGGTTCCCCAACCATTTCTTGCACAATAAGTAACTACAGTGTTGAGAAAGTGTTACTTGACTTAGGAGCCAATATGAACTTACTTCCGTACCATGTGTACCTCTATCTAGGACTTGGTGATTTGAAACCTACTCAGGTAACACTGCAATTAGCTGATAGGTCTGTGAAAATTCCTCGTGGTGTCATAGAGGATGTTCTTTTTGAGGTCGATAAGTTTATTTATTCAGTGGGTTTTGTTGTCCTTGATATCCAACTTGTCCCTGGCCCAGAGAATCAGATAATGTGATATTAGGTCACCCATTTTTAGCCACATCTAATACGATCATTAACTGTCGAAATGGTATTATGAATTTATCTTTTGGTAATATGATTATTGAGCTGAATATTTTCAATATTAGTAAGCAATCCCTTGATCTAGATGACACGTATATTGAAGAGGTGAACATGATATGAACATTAGTTCAGTAGACATTACCAAACAATTTGTTAGAAGATCCATTAGAGAAATGCCTAGCCCACTTTAGGTTTGATTTTGATGATGATAGTGTGATTAATGAGGTGAATGCTTTGTTAGATTCAGCCCCTTTTATAGACACTAGTAATGGATGGAGACCTAAATTCAAACCACTACCAGTTACTAAGTCTACCCTAATTCCTTCTTTAGAAGAGCCTTCTAAGTTGGACCTTAAACAATTACCAGATACCCCGAAGTATGTGTTTTTAGGCCAATCCGAGAATTTGCCTGTGATTGTAGCATCCGACTTGGATAGTGATCAGGAAAGTAGGCTATTGACCGTACTTCAAGACAACAAGGAAGCCTTAGGGTGGACCATGGAAGACATTAAGGGTATAAGTCCTACTGTTTGTATGCATGAGATTCATTTAGAGGATGACACCATACCATCTAGGGAGATGCAACGTCGACTTAACCCCAACATGAAAGAAGTAGTTCGAACCGAAGTGCTTAAGTTGTTAGATACGGGTATTATCTACCCCATTTCAGACAGTAAGTGGGTCAGCCCCTTTCAGGTTGTTCCCAAGAAATCAGGTATCATTGTAGTCCAGAATGATAACAATGAGTTAATCCCAACCCGAGTGACCACGGGTTGGGGCGTTTGTATTGACTACAAACAAGGTAACAAGGAAGGACCACTTTCCCCTTCCTTTTATCGACCAAATGCTAGAGCGATTATCAGAACATAATCATCATTGCTTGTTAGATGGCTATTCTGGTTATAATCAGATTGTTATTTTCCCAAAAGACCAAGAGAAAACCACTTTTACTTGTCCCTTTGGTACCTTTGCGTATAATCGCATGCCTTTTGGGTTGTGTAATGCACCCGTTACTTTTCAGTTTTGCATGATGATCATATTTTCTGACATGGTAAAATGGTTTTTAGAGGTCTTTATGGATGATTTTTCAGTGTTTGGTTCATCTTTTGATGAGTACTCGCATCATTTGACATTATTTTTGAATAGGTGGAAGGAAAATAACGTAGTGCTTAATTGAGAGAAATGTCATTTTATGGTTCAATCAGGAATTGTTCTAGGGCATATCGTGTCCTCTAAGGGTATAGAGGTAGACAAAACCAAAGTTGACCTTATTAAGAATTTACAGGTACCCAAAACCGTAAGGGATATTAGGTCATTCTTAGGGAACGCATGTTTTTATCGTCAATTCATTAAGGACTTTAGTTTGATTTCTAGACCTCTTTGCAATTTGCTTGCAAAATATGTTAAGTTTGTTTTTGATGATGCTTGTTTAGAGGCTTTCGAGAAGCTTAAGACTTTACTCACTACCTCCCCATAGTCCAGGAACCTAACTGGAACCTACCCTTTGAGATCATGTGTGATGCTTCAGATTATGCTATTGGTGTCGTGTTAGGTCAACGAGAAAAAATCTAAATGATGCCCAACTGAACTACACCACCACTGAGAAGGAATTATTAGCCATTGCTTTTGTCTTAGACAATCTTAGATCCTATCTTTTAGGTCCTAAGGTCATAGTCTTTATTGATCATGCTGCTTTGAAGTATTTTCTTTCCAAGAAGGATACCAAACCTAGATTGATTAGATGGATCCTTTTGTTACAAGAATTCTTTCTAAAAATTAAAGACAAAAAGGGTGCATGAAATGTAGTAGCATACCACTTTTCTAGGCTTGTAATTGATTCCCATGATGATTCTCCTCCGGTGAGAGGTTGTTTTCCTGACGAATAACTTTTCATTGTTTCCCAATTACCTTGGTTTGCAAATATAGTAAGTTATCTTGTTGCTGGCTGAATGCCTCAATATTGGGGTAAACAAGATCGTTCTAGGTTTTTAACCGAGGTAAAGCATTTCTTTTAGGACGATCCGTATTTGTTTAAGTATTGCACAGACCAGATAATTAGGAGATGTATACCTGAGAGTGACCGGTCTAGTATTATTTCTTTTTGTCATGATCATGCTTGTGGAGGTCACTTTCGTGCAAAGAAGATTGCTGCTAAGATATTACAGTGTGGATTCTACTGGCCGTTATTGTTTAAAGACTCCCACAGTTACTGTGTTGCTTGTGAGTGCTGCCAGAAGTTAGGAACCATTTCCCATAGAAATATGATGCCTTTGAACCCTATTTTAGTTATTGAGGTCTTTGATATGTGGGGAATTGATTTTATGGGTCCATTTCCTAATTCTTTTGGTAATCTTTACATACTTGTCGTTGTTGACTATGTCTCTAAATTTGTTGAGGCGGTTTCATGTAAAACAAACGACCACAAGGTTGTGGTCCAGTTTTTGAATGATCACATTTTTGCACGTTTTGGTACACCGTGAGCTATAATTAGTGATGGAGGGTCACACTTTTGTAATCGACCGTTTAAAATTTTGATGAAGAAATGTGGTATTACCCACAAAGTAGCTACCCCATATCACCCACATACTAGTGGTCACGTAGAGGTTTCCAACAGGGAAATAAAATATATTTTAGAGAAAACAGTTAATCATAATCGGAAAGACTCGTCATTGAGGCTTACTGATGCCTTACGGGCTTACCATACTGCATTTAAGACCCCCATTGGAATGTCACCTTATCGGATTGTATTTGGAAAGGCTTGTCACCTTCATGTTGAGTTAAAACATAGAGCATATTGGGATGTAAAGCAGTTTAATTTTTCACTTGACAAGGCAGAAGCTCACAGAAAACTCCAGCTCAATGAGTTGGAAGAGATTCGTAGAGATGCATACGATTGTGCTAAGGAGTGTAAGAACAAAATGAAACTTGTGCATGATATAAATATTTTAAGAAAGTCATTTTCTCCAGGTCAAAAAGTTCTTCTGTATGATACTCGTTTGCATCTATTTCCCTGGTAGTTACGCTCTCGGTGGACCGGTCCTTTTGTGGTCCGCACTATTTTTCTCATGGTGCTATTGAAATTGAGACTCAAGATGCTAAAATTACTTTCAAAGTTAACAGTTAGAGATTGAAACCATTTTTAGAGCCTTTTCCTACAGGTGATATTGAGGAGTTCCCCCTGTAGGACCCTGCTTACCTTGATTGACCACCAAGACTTTTGTTGTAAGTTATTAAGTTTAGTAGGTTTTTGTTTTTATTTTTTTGTTTTTATTTTCTGTCTTATTATCCGGAAAAGGGTTGTTACGCTTCACTCAGGTACTATCTTTCTGACTTATTTTTTATTCCTCTTGTTACCTATATTTTTGGTTATGCTCTTTAATTTAAAATATTGAGGACAATGTTAGATTTAAGTTTGGAGGTAAGGAGAAACTTTTAGTGCAATAATAAAAACTCTAAAATTTAGAAACTTGTGAACAATTCAGGAAGACACTAACCATTTTAAGTAGATGGAAACAAACCTCTTGGATATAGGAGTTGAGGGACCCAACTAAAGGGTCTATTCACAAAAGGACAAAGAACGGGTGTTAGGAATAACATGATAGTCGTCACCTTGTCACGTTTTGTTTTTATTTTATAATTTTTTGTGTTTATCTAAGTGATTTGGTGGGGCACCAACATCGCCTTGTTATCAATGTTGGGATGAAGCGGAATGATTGAGATCAAACACCATTATTTTAATTGAACTTGACAAAAACCAATGACACTTGGATAACAATATTTGTGTCTTCTCCCTGTCTCCTCACCTAAGCAAGAGTGGAACGCAGGCTCCATGGGAACTATCATGTAATATGCTGACAAGGAGCATGCACTTAGATTCAAAAGATCTAATCATGTTGTCATGAAATAATAATAATAATAATAATAATAATAAAAGTAAAAAATAATAATTTGTATAAATCGACCGTTGGGGCCCTTGTATATACCAGATGAGTTGGTATTAGTATCAGGATTAAGACCAGTGGGAGCGTACCTCAATCCATTAGAATTCATCATAGCACTGACCTTCAGACAAATATGGGAAACATCGTTCACCTTAGTCAACATGTGCAAACTTCATCATCTCCATATCCATCTTCTAAATTTATTCCTGTGATTGAACTTTGATAGATTCCGAGTATTGTGGTCCATTGTACGACTTTTTGAGTAATACTCTGTTTTCTTATATATGAATTTTAGTACGCTTGAGTAAAATCTCGTGTACAACAATTAGATTCAAAACAGGGTAATTCCTTCTATACCCAAAAGATTTTGTAGCCAACTAAATAGCATGTTTAGTGTCTACCCTCAATCGTTCACAAGTAGCTAGAGTTTGGAGTAAAGATTTTATGGGTATATCTCTTGTAAACCATCACGAGACAAAACTCGTCCATTAGGGCCACCTAGGGGTTCAAAGGCTTGTTGTACACGCTAAGTGCAATCGTGATGCCTGCGACAATGAGTTAGGATTTTTATTTTCTAGATTAAATTTGCTCGAGGACTAGAAAATAATAAGTTTGGGGGTATTTGATAGACACATTTTTGTGTCTGATTTGTCTCAATTCTTTATATTGATAGTGCTCAGTTGTATAATAATTATGTTATTTTATGAGCGTGTAGGTGTTTTTGGAAAATAAACATTTTTAGAAAAATTGGCTTAAAAAATTACTAAAGGCACCCCAAGAAAAATTGCTAAAGGGACCCCCATTTTGGATAGGGGCATTCCACCTTCTTCACGGAAGAAGATGAAATTTGGCGGGAAAGTTTACTTTTGAATTGAGAATTTTTCTCGATCGATTTTGGGAAATTCAATCGCTGGATTTGGTTGGGATGGATCTATTTGGGCTAAACAAAGATGGTATGGTTGTTTGATTCAATTAGATTGGGGCAGATAATCGAGTGGAGATAGAGAGTTTGAGAGAGATTAGAGAGGCTACAGAGAAGAGTTGTAGAGAAATTCTGTTGTTGTTGCTGCTGAAGAGCACGAAGAAAAAAAGATAAGGCAACGGTTCCTTCAACCATTCTGTCACGGTTTCTTCATCCCAACTGCAACATTTATCTTCAACTTTGCAACGTTTATTGTCATCTTTGCAACGCTTATCTTCATCTCTGAAACACTTTCTTTGTAACAGTGAGTCTGTAACGCCTATAAACGTTGCAAACTCCTTGTTTTATAATTTTCTCTCAATTTCATCCTAGTAAGCAATTTTTGAGTCATGAATAAATATTATGTGATGTTGTTTACCATGATGAGCTAATTGTCACGTAACCAAGGCAATGGAGGAAGCTACTTACGCATGATTGATGGGTAATTATTTTATTTTCTCTAGTTTAATTATATAATTCACTTAATCACTGCTTCTGCAAAGTTTTAAATTGTTTGCATAATTTTCTTAATTATTTGTGATTCAATTTGATAGGTTATACTTTGTTAAGTTAGTTGATAATCCATGCTTAATAGGTACAAATAGTATTTGAGAATATGCCTGATTGTTAGTGAATTCAAAAATAAAATGACTTAAAAGGTGACTAGGAATTTGAAATATTTATAACATCGTTCAATCATGTGTAATAGTGGAATCCAGTGTCTTGATTAATTTTATAACTTGAAATCAATTTTTTATTTAAGTTTTGTTATTTCTAAGTTTTAATTCTTAAGTCTAAAATCAAAATCTTCACAAGTTCTGAAACAAATCGTTTCTTACCACTGTCACAAAATCCAAACAAACAATGATACTCCGTGGGCCCACTCTAAAATTATATACACTAAATCTAACGGCTACGGTGATGAGACTGATGTAGTCGAAGTGGAACATCAAAATATTTGATGAACCACAAGACCAGGTTTCATTTATTGGGAGAAGAATCGAGAATCAGTAAACTCACACAGAGACACTCTCCCTTCATCTCTCTCTTTTCTCTCGTCTTCATCAAAATTCCATGGCTGGAATTTTAGCTCGAAAGTCTATGCTTGCTCTTCGAGCACGACAACTGGTAAGATCTCATGCATCTCCTTCCCATCATTCTTTTGAATTTTAAAAACTAACTAAAAAAAAGTAAACCCTAAAAATTAATCAGTTAAATCAATTTTGTTTCATTTCTCTCTATATAACTACATCCAAAGAAACCCTATGATGTTCATGGATTAAAATGTAAAGGGTTATTAGCTTTGATCTAGAACCTTCTAGTCTATTAACAATGTTAAATTTGTTTGCTGAAATCTGATTTGTGTCATTTGTAAGTTGATGTTGCGGATTGAGTACTGCGTTTATTGGTCAATTTGTGTTTTATTAGGTCTAGAATATACATAGCAAAATTCTTTAGGTTAAAGATTAGTTTAGGAGACCATAATTTGATGTGTTTCAGAAATATGTATCCATTAATTCACAATTCATGGATTATTTGAGTTTTTATTGGTTTGAGCTGGATATTCATATTTCTGCTGATTTTATTGTAGGCTGTTGCAGGACCAGCTCTGCAGGGATCACATCATTATGGAATGAGATTTACTTCACACCCCTTTTCTACTAAAAAAGGTTACCTTTATTGTAGTTACTGTCTTAGTTCCTGTATTATCAAAACATCTGTACTTGAACGCAATATTTTGGTGATAAACTGATTTTTTTTTCTTCTTGAAAAGTAAACTGAAACGTCTTCTATATTGAGGCCGTGTATACCGAGTGAAGTAAGGCTTATGGTAGTCTTAATAGAACAATGTACTTCGTAGAAACTTAAATGACTGTGATTGTTCTTAAAATATTGCTCATGTTAGTTTTACTTGAAGAATTACTTTCAAGATTGAAGGAGAATTAATATTTAAATTGCAGTAGGAGTTAATATTCTCAAGTCTTCTTCCTGCAAGTGCAGAGTCTTCATTCTCGATCCATTTCTTTGAGTGCTAAGCATGAATGGCTCACCATCCGTCCCTGTAATCTCCATATACATTCTTTCACTGCCAATCATGAACAGTCACCATCCTTATGATTTGAATAAACATTCTTTCATTGCCAAAGCATGAACTACATTTGCAATTTAGAAAAGATTTATATCAAGTTAATATAGATTGTGATTATTAGGTTATACCATTATAAATGGTTCAGCTTAGAAAGTATTTCTTAAAACAGATCCAGCTTGGTAAAACTTAAACCAGTGTGTTCGGAGGCGTCCCCTTCCAGAGGGAAGTTTGATCCGGACTCAGATGTCCCAAATTTCATGTTGATGCTTTTCAATTACTTCTACTAAAAGGAAACCTGATGTAACTCACTGGTCGTCTGCGCCTAGGCTGTCTAATTGCTAATCTTCTTTGTTTTAAGTTGAGTGATTTTTTTAAACCCTTTTGGAGATATTCATGCTGGATCTGATGTTACGTAGTTAACTATTGCTTTAGGAATGTTGATTTTTATATACCTCTCTTGTTTTCAACCTGTAGATGACGAAGAAAGGGAGCAACTTGCCAGGGAGATATCAAAGGATTGGAGTTCTAGTAATGTCCTTTACTGGTTTATTTGAACTACCAATTATTGTAACAGTTATATGCATGTTCTTGCTACATGGGCTAGCTTCTAATGATAGTTATTGGCAGTTTTCGAAAGAAGCGTCAATACATTATTTTTGACCGAAATGGTGCGCGGACTGATGCTGACCCTCAAATATTTCTTTGAGAGAAAAGTGACTGTAAGTCTCATCTTATATACAACTTTATTCCCGGATTTTGATGTTCCTTCTCATTGGAGCTTCCTGCCTTCCACAGATCAATTATCCTTTTGAGAAAGGCCCTTTGAGCCCTCGGTTTCGCGGAGAGCATGCCCTCAGACGTTATCCAACTGGTGAGGAGCGTTGCATCGCATGTAAACTATGTGAAGCGGTGAGTGTTCTGATTCTTCTTAACTAACTGTTATTATGATCAATGAAAGGAAAACACCAGCATTAGAACTAGAAGGCGACCTTTGTTGGGGCTAGATTACGCTTTGGCTTTTCAGGCTTTGATATTTATTGCTTCATGTTAATTTTGAGATCTGTTGGCTTCTTTTCAGATATGTCCAGCACAAGCAATTACAATTGAGGCAGAGGAACGAGAAGATGGCAGCCGTAGAACCACTAGGTAACTCGGTCTCTCTCTGTCACTCACTATCTCTCTGTCTCTCTCTTTCTCTCTCTGTCTCACTTATTACACGTGCAAGATGTAGTTGCACAAATCTAAAATCTCTTGGTTTACAGGTACGATATTGACATGACTAAGTGCATCTATTGTGGATTCTGTCAAGAGGCATGCCCAGTGGATGCTATTGTTGAGGGACCCAACTTTGAATTTGCCACAGAAACTCATGAGGTATTTTAGGGGATTTCATTACTTTCTCTTGAGCTTAAACTGCCTTCTGCAGTGAATTAATGGTTCTAATATGGTCTTGAACGTTTGTGAAGGAACTATTGTACGACAAGGAGAAACTGCTTGAAAATGGGGATAGATGGGAAACTGAGATTGCAGAGAACCTCAGGTCTGAGAGTTTGTACCGTTGATCAATTTTGTGATCTATAATGACTTACCTCCCTTCCGTTGATCAATTTTGTGATCTATAATGACTTACCTCCCTTCCTTTCATCACTGCACGATCTAAACGAGAAATATAAGAAGTAAATAAAGAAAGGATGAATTTTAGGTTATCCTTTTAAAGAGGGTTTTCTTGTTCAATCTGACTATTTTATTTGTGCTTTCATTTTTCTTTCTTTTTCTGTTGGTGCTATTTTGTTAAAATTTGTAATGAAATGGGTGGATAATTTTGATTGTAACTTTGTAATGTTCTTCATTTTCATTAGTCAAAGTATTACAATTCAGTTTGGTTGCTTGGAATTAAGAGATTTTAGGCTCAAGCCAAAAATAAATAAATATTATTCTTACTGTTTGGTCTAAAATATTTTTAAGTTTTTGTGATATACATAATAGAAATTCTAAAAATTATTATGCATCATATTTTTTCAGGGGTATAATTGTCGATCAAACTAGAATATAACATATTAAAAAATTCGTACCTTGAAATTTTATAAATTTTATCTTGGTAGGAAGTTTTTAGAGAGATCTACACAACGAGGAGAAATAACAATATCAAATTTAGATTTTTTACAAAAAAATCTAAAGGTATGTGTCCCTGTAGGCACAAATTTCGAGAATTGGACACATAACCATTATGCAGCCACCACAAAAGATGCATAACACATTATACAACCACCACAAAGGATGCATAACAAATTATGCAACCATATATTAGTATACGCATCTACTAATTTGGTTATGCAACCACTAACACGATGTATATGCCTAAAAATATCATTCCAACAAAAAAAGAAGATAAATAACGAATTATATAGCCACCACAAATGATGCATAACATATTGTGTAACTATATTTTGGTTCATGCATCTACTAATTTGGTTACGTAACCACTAAAACAATGTATATGCTAAAAGATAATTCCAACAAAAAAGGATGCATAGCAAATTATGTAGTCACTCGACTGCATAACAAGTTATGCATCTAATTTTGAAGCTGCATAACAGGTTATGCGGACATTTTTTGGTTGATTTTAGTGCTAGCAGAAAATAATTGACGCATAATGCGTTATACAACCATTTTCTCAGATGCATAACAAGTTATGCATCCGTTTCTTCGGATGCATGATCGATTCTGTAACCATTTTTTTATTTCAGTGCTAACAAAAAAAATGACACATAATACGATGAACATCTATTTTTCCGATTGCATAACAGGTTATGCAGACATTTTTATAGCTGCATAACAGGTTATGAAAGCATTTTTTGATCGATTTCAGTTTTAAAAAATACGTTGCTGCATAATACATTATACGATCATTTTCTCAGATGCATAACAGGTTATGCATCCATTTTCTCAACTGCATAACACGTTTTGCAACCCTTTTTATAGCTGCATAACAGATTATGCAACCACTAGAAAAAAGAATACACTTACAAAATCCATCAATTGCAAAAAATGATAAGTATTACAGTTAAAATATAAAGAGTACAATTACTTGGCTTGGCCATCGACAACATTAAAAATCCATCAAAAATCCGTAAAAAATCCATCTCTTCACTAACTCAAAATGGCTACTCATAACTATATATACACTAGTCTAGAATCTAGATGACTACAGTCACGGTGGGGGGCGACGAGAAGATGGACCTGGTTGAAGGGTTGCATCGCTACAAATTCACCAAATAAAAAAAAAAATCAGTAATCAAAACAGATGAATTCAAGAGGTCAAAAAAATACGTCTAATGGAAGATCAAAAGATGCAACCAAATACCATCAAGTGTCATTCACAAAACAACAAACAAAATGAAGATTACAAGCTACCAACACCATCTATTGCAAAATGGAATTTGCAACATTATAGTACTCAAAAGACAATCATTCCATCCCATTTACAATCGTCCATATTAAATAATTCATTTTCTTTATCAACTAATTCCCTACCATTATACAAATTCTCCACTTCGTCATCAGTTTTATAAATATTTTCAAAAGCATTTTCAAATTTTGCGTATTTCACATCAGTCAATGGTTTTTCTCAAGCTCTACTATCAACTCATCATCAGTTTCTTCATGTATCCCTGATAATCTCCTAGCCATAATAGCTTCTATTATTGATGGTAGTTTTTCCTCATCTCCTTTCATACAATCATTTATCATCTTTCTAAATTCTACAAACAAAAATAAACAATTTTAAAAAGATATTGTTTATTAACCTAGAGTTGAAATTAAACCTAATACCCTTAAACCCAGTTCATAATTTCTAAGATTGAATTCTTACCTTTAGTGTCTACATCTTTGACCTCATCGAGAGAATCTTTCTCCTCTAGTTGAGCTAAGATGGACATAGGAGTAGAGATCGAGTTGGGATTAGTCGGAGGATTGGATAAATCATCGTTTTCTGAAGAGAAAAATCTGAACTTTGATGAAGAAGAAGAAACGGAAGAGAGAGAAAAAAGAGTGAAAATAAGGTTTGATTTGGAGATTGGAGAAGGAGATTGAAAATGGCGATACCAAGGAGTGTGAATCTCAGATACTCAGGTGAAAAGAAATCAGAACTTTTTGAAAAAAATACAATTTTAAAAAAATAGGGTTTGTGAGAAATATTCACCGAGGAAATGGCTACGACGGTGAAGTTTTTTGAACATGGATTTATGGGTGAAAAAAACTAGAAAAACAGATAACGCTACGGTCTACGGCTCAATTTGGATTTGAAACCAAAGTTTCAAGTGGGCCGTGCTAAGCCTCTACTGTTAAAAACGGTTAAACGACGGAGTAAAGAGAACAATTAGCTTCCTTTCGGGTCTCTCCTGTACTCCAAAAACACAGGCAACTAGAAGAAAGCAGTATGAGCAGGAGTCCTAAGTTCTGAATCGAAAATGAAAATGAAGGAAAACAGCCGACTTAGTCGCTTACTCGACACATGATTGGTTCTAAATATAAAGTATAATCTTATTCTAGTTTCATTCCAAAAAAAAGAGTTTCATTCCACTATTTTGCTAGCAAATTTCACATATTACAACATAAACATGAGTTTTCGTATAGTAAGCCTACTAGAACAAACTTGTCAGGGTTGGATTTTTCTTAAAAAAGGACTACTTTTTTTCTGTACAAAGGTGCCTTAGGAAAAACCTCGTTACAAGTCTATGACTGCCCTACACTGGAGACTGAGAGCCTTGGGACTTCACCATCTTGTCTATAATCACTGTCAACTCGAGATCCCTCGGTGCCACTATCCTTTTGTTGAGGATCACTTGAAAGAGGATTCTCCATAGCAAGACCAGATTCAAAGATTCTTCGTCTTTCAACTGCATCCTCCACCCTTCTATTGAATTCCTCATCGCTAATTGCTAACATGTATCGCAGCTTAAAATTTACTCGGTTCTCAATTAGAAGTTTGTGCCGTGGAATTATTTTACCATCAAGGGAATAACTGAAAAACCTACAAATATTTTTGAACAGGTAATGGTAAACAATATGCACAAACTATGCAACAAAAGCATCTCTTTGAGGTGAGACTACTGTGAGAGTGAACTGAAAAAGTCGTTTACCTATATTTTTTTATTATCTACTTATCAAATGAATAGTGAGATATAGGTATGCAGTTTACCTAGGGAACTCAATGAGATCTTGCAGTGGCCGTACCATGGTTCTCCTCAAGTACCGGTACTTGGGACGAAGAACCTCTATATTGTACCTTAGCAGCATAGGAAAATCAGCAATCATCTCACCCAAGGAACGAAGAGGAATACCCAAAGACAAGAAGTACTTAACATTAACCTCAAGCTTATCAACAATGCTGCATCCCATTAGCTCGGGTCCTAAGGCTATCACTTTCCCGATATCCTTCCGTGTAACTCCAGCTTTTGTTAGCAAGAAAATGACCTAACAAACAGCAAATCACCCAAGAGTAAAATGAGTATGACATTAACTATGAAAGTGCTTCTCTACTACAGCGGTAAAGCCGTTGGGTGTTTGATACCCATGGTCTGAGTTCTCTATTTTACAAATACGAAGTATGAGATTAAACATCAGAATTATTGAAGGCATAGATTGCAAGGCATTAGTGAAGTAAAAAAAGACAGTAGAACTGTTAGGCAGTTCAAGAGTAAAACCTATATGAGTATAATAATGGAAGACAACAGAAGACAAATGACACATACCACTGGACGAATTTTCTTGTAGAGGCTATATGTTAGAAATGACGGAAACTTCACTAGCACACCACCAATGGCATCTTCCCTGATGCCTATGTCTTGTAAAAAACGCACCTTTACATTGAAAAAAAGAAACAGTATTTATCCAAACAGTTCAGGAAACTTTGCCTATCAAATCTGGAACATGTAATTGGAAGCATATGTGCACTCGTGTAGGTTAAAATCTATCCAACACTGACCACTAGTCAAAAGTGATCATCTGGCTTTACACAAGCTGATAAGCATGCTATGAGCATTTGGCCTATGATAGATATAAATTACGCAAGAACTAAATCGGCAATATAGTTGAATTAAGACCAGCACAAGTCAAAAAGATCAATGTGATTCCAAACAAGAAGATATGCATACACTGAGCACATATTGACATTCGATAGGCTTATCCGAGGCTTGCGATACACAACAATCAAATTAGTACCTTTGGGGCAATAGTTGACTCAAGATCAACACAAAATACCATTGGTTTCAATGTAAGTATCCTCCTCATTCCATCTCGGCGAACTCCAAGATAATACAAATACTTAACAAGAGGTTTCCACCTTTCCTCAATGCTACAACTCATCAAATGCGGCTTGAAAGCTAGCAATCTTCCAACCTCTTCTTTGGTCAGGCCAAACTCTTTAAGGTAGTTAACCTAGTTTAACAAATGCAGCATAATGTTAATTTAAAAACGGAGACAGGTCATGAATACGAGTTTGCAAGGTTCATGTGCCGTCGAAGAGCAAAGAAGCAGAAATATACCTTAGATCGCATTTCGTCAAGAGAAGAGTAGCCAAATGCCCTGGGACAGGCAAAAACCATAGTACCAAAATCAGTCTTATCTATACCCATATCCCTGAAGAAACTCACGCGTGAAATTATCTCTTCAGGCGTGTAAGATAAAACCCTTGGACACCTGCTAACAACAAAACCCATCCACTCCTTTCTAACTCCATTCCTCTCAAGATAATCCACGATATCATCCAATTCTTCCAGGCTACGCCCCAAAGCATTCTTTCCTGCCTTGACAAGCACAACACCAAGAGATTCGCCTTTGACGTAAATTCCTTTCAACCATTGAACCAATTCCTTAATAGCCTCAAGATTCTCACAGGACATGCATATAAGCTTTCCAATTTGAGGATAAGTCAATGAATTGTGTTTTAACCACCTAGAGAAGCATCAACGTTGTCGTCTGTTAAACAATATTGTTCCTTGGGATTATTTTTACTAATAAGCCTTAAAAACAACTAGTTAATCTCGAGTTTAAATAAGAAACAAGTACAACTATAGGGTTTCAATTTCCAAATAACTCCCACAAAAAAAATAAATGAAGAAGAGAGTCCGGGCAGTACCTGATAAGAGGCACAACATTGGAGTTTTGTATGAATGTCTTAGCACGGGAATTGAAAGTAGAATGTGAAAATTCAGGTAATGATTTCATAGAAGCAGCTTCAATCATTATATAATCAATGTAATCAGGCAAATAAGAAACCAAATTAGTAGAGTAAGTAATACTGAATTTCCCATTTCTCATTGACTCCTTAAGAATTTCTGAAGTAACTTTTCTCCTTATATCAAGAGCTTTCATTAACATTTCATCATCTTCTTCAATATCAGCATCTCTAAATAGTCTATGAAGTGGTGGAGTAGAAGCAGTAGCATTAGTAGAAGAAGATTGAGGTAAGTAAATAGAACCTGGAAATTGAGGGGTTTTTCTTCTAACTAAAGATAATTCCAAAAGCTTTACTTTTTCATCTTCACTCATTCCTTCTTCTTCTTCTTCATCATCATCTTCTTCTTCTGGGTATTGTTTTTCTTGTTGACGGGACAGACGTTTGAGAAGGAAAGAAGTTGTCTTTGAGTTGTGTTTGCGACTAGTTTGACTTATTTTCGTATTTCCCTCTTCTTCTTCTTCTTCGATTTTTTTCGTAGCAGTTTGGTTATGGTGAATGGATGAAGTGATGGACAGTGACTTTGAACGCCTAAGGGTGGTAACGGGTATAAGGGATTGGAAAAAATTGGGGTTTTTATGGTTGAAGAAGAAACAACGGAAGCCATTAATGGAAGTATACTGCTGTTGGTGGTGTGGAAACAAAAACATCTGCAACAAACAGGAAGAGGAGAAGAAGAAGAGGCAGAAGAGAAAGAGAAAATCAACTTCAGCTTCAAAAATGTTGTCAAGATTAGATATTTGGGTTGAAATAAAGTTTGTTTCGTACGTTCGGTAATAATAATAATAATAATACGCGTAGGATTTGTTTCATACGGCATATAGTACGGAGCCGCTGACATTAGCTTTTGTGTGAGATTGTTTTGTGAATAGAGGAGGCGGCGGCGGAGGAGGAAAGATGATAGAGGCGGTGGTGGTGATGAACACACAGGGAAAACCAAGGATAACGAAATTCTACGATTACGTGGTTTGAAATCCTCACTTTTCTATGTCAAATTTGGATCTGAAGTTTGTTTTTTTGTTGGAAATTCTTCTAGTTAAATGTTATGATTGATGGGTGTGTTTGATTTTGAAATTAGCCTGTGGAGAAACAGCAAGAGCTTATACGGAGCATCTATGGAGGTTACTTCTTTGTCTCTATTGATTCTGTTTTCTTTTTAAATACTGATTAATTCATCAATTTTTAGACTAAATTATTCAAACCTGATGGATCTATGGATATCCAAATCAGGATTACCATCAAATTCTTCTTCTTCTTCCTCCATGCAAGAGTTTTTTTTCTTCTTCTTGGGTATCTAATGTGTTTAGTTGTAGAGGAAATTTGGAAAAGTGATACTTTCACTTTTTCAATTTGACATTTTTTTTTGTCTCCTGTATCCTGTGTTTTGTGTTTTTTTCTTTTACATAGTTTTGTGCAGTAGAGCTGAGAATGTAAGCAGCTTCATTAAGGCTGATTCAATCTTTGGTCCCGTATGTATCACCACTGTGATATTCGTAGTATTTTTTATTTTGGTTAGCTCTGCTCATTTATACTTGTCCAATGAAATTATAACATTTAGAACAGTGATGTATGTTGCAATTGTAGCTCCTTATCAGGGTGGTTATAGTGAAGGGGAAAGAGACCGATACTGGATTTGTGTTGCCTTGTAATTGGACAAAACCTAAAAACCGTAACTTATGACATACGTGGATTGATGGATATCATAGTTCAATTGTTCAATTAATCCTTGGTTACAAATTTGGATAATTTCACCATTCTCTGATTTGCATTGTTCTTATGCACATTTGCCTTTTTGTTTGAATAAGTAGAAGCTTCGTGCTTAAATTTTGTTTTCTTTTTCTTCAGGAAACTCGACTAGTGTACAAGCACTATGCAGCGTTGTACATTGTTTTCGTATTTGATAGTTCTGAGAATGAGCTAGCTATGCTTGATCTTATTCAAGGTACCTTGCACTTTCATTTCCTTTTCTTGTAACTCATTATCCTAAGGTGGAGTGACCACTCCAGTGTAGAGATTCATTTTTCTTACTTGCATTAAAGTCCTTAATTATCATTCTGGCATATGTTGATTGGCCCCAAGGCTGGGAAACATTGTTTGTGTTTTGAATGATAAGGAGGAGGTGACGAAGGATTGTCCATGTTACGAAAAACCTTGTTCTCGTCATCCTAGATTAGGCATGATTTGAAGAATTGACCAGCTTTCCGTAGGCATATTTATCTCCTTTGTTGGTATTTTATTAGTCTATAACTTCAAGCAGCTCACAGCTTATAAGCTTGAAACATAATTTGTACTATTATTTAGTTACTTATTTGGTGATGGGTACTACACCCTGGGTCTGGTTGACAAATGGGATGAAGTTTGACTTATTTCACATGAATTCTTTTTTCCTTTCAGTTTTTGTGGAGACCTTGGACAAGTGTTTCAAGAATGTGTGCAAGCTTGATGTTGTCTTCAATTTTAGCAAGGTCTTCGTTCTCGTGTATTTTTTTTCTATTTTCTGTTCTTGGTAGATAAAAAACTCTCATACACCTATGCACATGAGCGTTTGACGCTCAAGATAACTGAGGAAATCAAAGTTCAAGTCATAAGTTGATTAGTGGATAAGTATTGTTGTCCTGTGAGTCCCGAATCCTGCCAAATTGAGGATTCTTGGCCTAGTTTAGATTTCAAACTTCTGTTTTCTGTTATTAGTTTTGTGTGAATGCAGCACCAAATCTGTTCATTTATTTTCTGGATTTATGGCATTCTGCAGATTCACACTATTCTGAATGAAATCATATTTGGAGGTCAGGTGCTTGAAACAAGCTCGACAGAAGTTATGAAAGCTGTTGAAGAAATCACCAAGTCCTCTCTCTCTCTCTCTCTCTCTCTCTCTCTCTCTCTCTCTTTCTTAATATTTATTTGTTTTACTTTCCGTTCATGTTGCCTCTCCAACTTGGGTCATGGTGCTTCTTGTTTGTTTTATACAGGTTGGAGAAGGTGTCAAATGCCATCACACTCCCAAGATCTGTCTCCGGCTGGCAGGTCCTGTAGCATTAGCAAGGCTGGTCAGAGAAGTGAAGCATGTGTGTATTTTGTTCTTGATACATATAAAACCATGACATAGTTTTGTTGAGAACTATATTAGTGGAAGACTTTGCGTATGGAAAACCTGCTACTAAAGAGAAGCAGCTCTTGTACTGGTTCGATTATTACTAACTACATCATGTGAAATTTGAGGATTCAGTTTAATTCTTGTGCAGACAATGATGATTGAAAATGAATGAGTGCAGTGGGAGGTTCACTTGGTTTTGTCTAATACAAGGTTTGAAAAATGTTCAACAGTCATGGCATGACATAATTCACCTCTATTTAACGACGTCAAATAGAGATTAACCGCTATTCATGTGTCCGTTATAACAGCCGTGTCTTTTTCTTGAATGTTGAATTCAACGTTTGCTGAGAGAGATAGGTGCAGAAGTTGCTGACTTTGGAGATTTTTGATTCATTAACTGAAGTATTGCAAGTGAGTTTGGGATTACTGGGACAATCTGATTTCTTTCTTAAATTTCATGCCTATATTAATCTGTACCTACCGAATTTCTACTATCATCTCTGCAAGTTTAAACCAAATTGACTAATTGAAGAAACACAACATGGGTATGTATTGTAGAACATATGTTATGATACTTGTTTTGCCTTTGTTTTTATCTGAATCTTCAGGGGGGTTTGCCTTCTAGGCAAGCACCATGTTAACATAAATTAAACATAGGATCCATGCAGTAGTCTACTCAGTTCCTAAATAGACAACTGCATAATTTGGAGGGAGACTGTTTAAACATAGTTAATGCGTTAAATGGTAGAGTAGGGGTTGTCTAGTGTCAAAACAATACCGTCGTTTCTGACTGTAAACTTTTGCTAAATTCTTTTAAAGCCCGGATATGCTCTCATGTTCCTAGAGGTTCCTTGGCAAGAAAAGCTAGGATTAAAAGTAGTAGAGATATGTGGAGTGGTAAGCTGCCTAATTGGCTAAAAACTCTCATTAGAGAGAAACTTGATGTAGCATCAGACTGATTTCTTAATTAAAATTTCTTTCCTATTAAATAATTTTTTTTCCTAAATAGACTTTCTTAGCTAATTAAACTTAACTGAGTTTATCAAAATAAAATAAAATAAAACTAAAACTTAACTGCATCAGTTTGAGAAAAAAAAAACAACTAAAAGAGCTTCTTTATTTGATGGATCACATCCCGTCTGAGATTGATCTACTCGATATCACATTGATATGGATGATGATTATGCCGGCAATGACAACGCCAATACGCTTGTATTTGCATGGATTCACGCCTGAATGGTTTTGGACTAGAGTTTTCACGACAGCAACACTTGCAACGCCGTACAAAATTAGATTCACCAATTGCGCACTTTGTCATCAACCACATGACCTCCTACATCTGAACATTCTTCTTTACACCAATTTGTAAAATCGGCGCAATTTGAGGTGATAGTCTTAGTCTCTGTGGATGTGTCCCCAGGTTGACCACATGGAAGAGTTGGAGGAGCTGGAGATGGTGGTGGAGATAGGGTTTTGCACAACAACATTGACAAAAAAATTGTGATTGTGGACGAGGTGTGCAAGTTTTTTTAACCATGTTCGTACCCACCCCGGAGCATACCCCTGTACAATAATATGTACAGATAATGCAATCTTGAGTCGGACCCCATACGTCACTTTTGTATACATCTTTGGGGTCACATATGTTGGTATCCGTAAGAGAACTTACCTCCACTGTATAAACACAACACAGTTCACTACAGCACAGTTAGCGATCTGTTTTCGGCTTTAAACCTTTTGTAGTACTTATGTTGAACTACATTGCTAGTCAGATGGAATATAACATTTCTACGGTGAGTCGGTGACACTTACCGGAAGATGAAATGGAGGCAACAACACTTTTCTGATCCGTAAAGTAGAGGCAAGAGCAATCGAAAGCAGGAGAAACATGACAGTGATAATCGAGTTAGAGCTTAAAGAAGCCATTTCAAACACATGTCTCCAACTTCAGTGAATCTAATAGGTTCAGTTTGGTTGTATCTTCTTACTTCAATAGATTGACTTAAACATATTTATTACGTAAATAAAGGTTTCATTCCCAACCAATCAGGGTGGGGTTGGGAATTGTATTGGTACAGTAGCAGGGGAAAAACTTTGGATCAATTTTTAAAAGTGATAATATCTTTTTTACCGGAACAAAAGTAGTATCACTTGTCTTACATCACGTTTATGGTTTACGATTGAACTGTAAATATATAGGAATTAAAAGAATTATTACATTGATAAGCACATGCACATTATGAATGCACTTAATCACAATTCAAGTACAACAAAAACCAATTGTTGATTGGAAAAGAACAAACATTCGAATCGGGGACAGAAATAAACAAAAACAAACGCATGCAAGAAGAGAAATACATGAGAATCATATAATGGTTGCTTCCCTGTGAGTACTGTGTGCATAGAGATTATGAAATCACTGAATAAGATTGATCTGATACTTAGTAAATCCTGTTTCGTCCATATAAACCAAAGTCGGCACAATATCCATGACGAGGGAGAGAAGAAGCATGTATCTGATGGTTTGGAATAGTTGGTTTTGTTTCAAAGGTAATAATAGAACTATTTTCACTACTACTGCTTATTCCAGAATTATTATTCCCCTGAAAAAATAATGTTGGAGTGACCAGCAATTCGTCTGCTCGATCAGCAACCTTATGCTTGAGATCGTCAATAGCAGCACTTAATTGTTCCAACTCATGTACCCCTAAATCATCAATACAATCCCACCAAAACTGTTTCTTATTTTCTTTCATCATCTTTTTTAAAGCCGCTCCTTTTTTTCTCTCGGCTTCCAACCTGTTAAGTGCTTCACTGTATTCTCTGTTGAGTTCACGGATTTTGGATTCACGATGAGCCGTAACAGGTGGAGTCGATGGAGACATGTTCTCCTGAAGAGAATTATTCCCCGACCCCGAGAGGTAACGGTCGATAACATTGTGAGGATGAGTGAAAGAAAAAGGTTTTCCAGCGGGTGAAAATACGATGATGGCAATCTCAGCACCGCAAAGGGTAGTGAGCTCATGAGCCTTCTTAAAAACACCTCCTCTACGTTTAGAGAATGTGACTTGTCTTGCATCTTCTTTCTCAATTCTTTTGATTTCAATTTTTTGTCGACCCATGCTTGGTTTTCTTGCCACTGCCATGATGAAAATGAAATTTGGTGTTCATTTCTCTCTTGGAGATGAATTGGAGATGGAGATTTAAAGGGGTCGAGGCTTGTGAGTTGTGTATACGTAATGAATTGTCTCTTGCAAATAATAGTTGTCTAATTTAAATTCATTCATTAATATTTAGAGTATTAATTCTTTTTTTTTTCCTTACCACACAAATCCTATCTAGTGAGTGATGAAAGTAATTATGTGCATGATGCATGTAATTATTTTTGATGACACTTCCATTTCTAAACGTCTGTATTCATTTGACACTTAATTGGTAAATTTTTAACTGATGAATTTAGGGAAGGTAATAAAATGGAAACGTTTTGAGAATGAATCTTAGAACTAATTAAATTTAAATCTAAGCAATATATATCTAGTCTGATTTTAGTCATTTTTTTGTTGGATCATTAATCATATACTTTTGACACCTAATGTATCATAAAGTCTGGGTTTTCAGATACATTGCCCAAACAACTTATATGCCAGTCATGGCATGCTATCTAATTTAGGTATCTCTACGTAATGATCATTGGATTCCATGTTTTGCATGCAGTGACCACTGACCAGGCATCAACCATCATTTCTGTAGTGTACGACGTAAAGAATGAGGATTCATGACTTCGTTCCAACAATGGTAGGACTAGAGAGTGTAAATTTGCTCAAATCCAGTGGCCCGGCCATGATTTAATGGTCCGGGCAGATCGGGCCATTCCTTCTCTTGACCATTTTGTTACACAGGCTGCGTTATACCCATGGCATACAGTACCTTCTTTTACGTATTTCGGGCCGGGATGTCAAGTGGGCCTTTGAGTAAAAGTGATCTATTTTTTATTTGGGGAATGTTAAAATCTATGCCTATAAAAATTATCGGAAGCAAAAATTTAGATGGCACAAAATTTTCAATTCAAATTTACTATTAAATGCAATTTCTTCATATATCATGATATTTTCATTATAAATCATTGTCATGAGAAGTTCTTCAATACTCTACTTCATATTCCTTTACAACCTGCTCACTATCTTTTTCAAATTAATCTTCTTCACTCATATCACTTTTCAATTTCAACATGTCTGATATCCCAACAAATGTTTATATAGCTCATCTCACTGATTTAATGCATAAAAACTCTGCTTTTGCTTCTGCTGCCTATCAAAATTATCTTGATTTTATAAGAATTGTTGATATATGTATTCAAAGAAAATAATTTCCGAGACTGCTTGGTAAATTATAAAAGAAATAAGAGCGGAAGATGTTCCTAGGACGTTAAGAACTGATAAAATATCTTACGCTATTAATTTTATTTGGGTACCAGTTGGAAGAGTTATTGCTCGTTAAACTCTAGATCTTCAGGTGTTTATTTTTCGGTTTATTTCAGATAGTGATTTCGCTACATCAATTTTCACTAATCCAAGTAGGGTTCATGGCAAGCTTCTTTCATTATGTTTCCCTCTACACCAGCTAGAGGAAATTTGATTATTATAGGTTATGTAGCTGAAATATTGACAGAGAAAGTGGGAGTTGTACTACCTCTGGTTGGACCCATAGATAATGTTGAGGTCTTTAAATCCCATGTTCTGGTTGATCTAACTACTCCTCTAAAGCATAAAGTTCGGGTGAAACTGGAAGATAATGAAATAATAGTGGATACATAATTATATTTTGTAGGTCTTCCTCATGCGACATGCAGAAGGCGTTGGAACATTATCCATCATGAAAATGAATGTGTTGGTTCTCAAATACAGTATATACAATATTTTTCTACTATTGTTTTTAAAGATGAATCTTCAGTTAAAATGGTTGTCAAAGGAAAGAAAATTCAAGGTCGTAGATCAACTAATGGAATTGCTTCTGCCATAGTTGGGTTGTGTATTTATGAAAGTGAAATTGATAAAGATACATCTATGGTTCGTGGACAAAAAAGAATGAGGGTCCTTGAGAATCAAGATAATCCAATGAAAGTGTTGGAAGCCAGTTTTGTGGAGAAAAATAAAGATAAATTTATAGTAGTAGATAAAAGCATGTTAGTTGAAATACCTAAATATGAAACTGGTTCGGTTATGAATCGTACAAAGATAGAGAAACAAAGGAAGAAATTTAACGCTACGGCTCATATGATGGATCAGTATGTATCCATGGGTATATAGTCAAGGAAAAGTCAAAATTTTAAAGAATCCAGTGAGTCAAACAAACATGTTGTTAGGGTTTTTTTCACCAGAAATAAGTCGAGATTGGGTGGATATCTTTGAGGATACAACATCAGATATTTTGATTCCTATTGTAATAACTGAATGTGCCTTTCAAGAGAAAGAGAGTTCTGCAAATCCCCGCATGTCTTCTGAGATGACTATCCATGAGCTTGAGCCATTTGTTAAACGAGTGGCTCGATTACCTGATGATGTTTGGAATTCCACAAATTTGAGAACCACTTTGTCCAACTATGAGATTACTGATGTTTATGGCAATGAGTACCAACAACAAACATCGAGTACCTTTGGATATTTTGGGGTAAATCTTTTCAATAATTCTATCTTCGATTTCTTATTTAATTATTCATCATTTACTCTTTCATGTACTTATATTTCATTTTTTTACATTATGGGATTCAGTGCACTTTCTTTTTATAACCTGTTATATATATTTGCTATTTCAACTCATCAGTTCTATTTATTTGTATCTCTATTTACTTGTTCTATGCTTATGGGTATCCTTATTCCACATGATCTTAGAATTCTCTCCTAGAATCTATAGGATCCTCGATCTCCCCTTAAACAGGATCATCTTAGTTATCTTCTTAAAAATCATCAAATTTGTGTTATTTTTCTTGTTGAAACAAAAGTAAAATTTCCAATTATGGAAAATGTGCTATCTAGGATTCATGTTAAAGATTGGATGGTAACACCATCTATTGGTAAATATAGGGGCTTTATTGTTGCATGGTTTCATAACATTTTAACTTCTCTTATTAAATTTCAAGATAATGTTTTCAATTTAAGACATTTGTGTTAAGATTTATTTTATTCATGGTGCCCTAGACAATCATATTAAGTCTAGGCAATGAGATTTTTTTATCTGAAGTTAGTGATTTTTCTATGCTTTGGGCTATAATTGGGGACATGGACTTTATTTTACATCAAACAGAGAAAGAATGTGGTAACTCTGCTTCTACCAGTAGTTGTTCTTATGTCTACAGTTATATTCAACATTTGGGTTTAATAGATTTGAATTTTATTGGTTTACCTTTTACCTGGACTAATAACAGAATGGGTAGTCAATATATATATTCAAGAAAGAATAGATAAGTATTTGTTAGTCAGAAATTGCTTGAATTATTTCCTCATTCTTAGATTTCTCATCTTACTAGAGTACGTAAATTCTGACCATGCTCCTATCATGCTAACTACTATTAAATCTAATGATAAGATTATCAAAACCTAAAAGGTATATGAAATGCTGGCAATTACATAAAGATTATTTTTCTGTCATCGAAACATCTATTAATGATAGTCTAACTAGAATTAGGCTTATGCTTGCTACAATGTCTCATTTGCATGCATCTCTTAGAAAATGGAATCAATCTGATTTTGATAATATATTTAGGAATATCTCTAATCTTTTACATGCCATTGTTGTGAAAATGAAAAACATGCTAGCGTAGATACTAAATTTAAATTGTGTAATTTGTATAATGAGCTAGAGCCATGGTATGCAATTGAAAAAGTTTATTGGGGTCAACGTGTTAAAGATAAATGGATTAAAGAATATGATCGTAATACTCAATTTTTCCATCAACATGCTTCTGAAAAGAATTAATAAGATTCATTCTTTGTGTGATAGCTCTGAATAATAGATTGAAGTTCAACAAGCTCTTAGTAATATTATTACTACCCATATGGTATTAAATCTAGACTTATCTAAAGCTATCTTCATATTTTCCGTTTAATGGGTTTCTCCTCTGAATTTGTGAACTTATTTTTTTATGCATCTCTATTGTTTCTTATTCTATCCTCATTAATGGTTCCCGGGAAACTTATTTCCTACTAGAGGTTTACGTCAGGGAGATCCACTATCTCCCACTCTTTTTATTCTATGTATGGAAGCTTTATCTAAGTTATTGCTCAATGCTCAGAATTCCCGTTCTCTAAGAGCAACCACAGTCATTGGACCAAACCCATATTTGGTCTTTGGTCCGTCCAAATTGAAGATTAGTGGGGCGAGTATAAGCGGTCTTTGGTCCACTTTCGGCACTGTTCAGGATCAAAAATGGTCCGAGTATTGGACCTAATGAGGTTATAGTCGAGCATTGCGCTAGGTCTCCATCTCGTGCTAGGCGTTGCGCTAGGTCTCCGTCTCGTGGCAGGCGTAACACTAGACTTACGTTTCATTTGTCGGGCGTGAACCAAAATTACGCCTGATGAAACGTTCAACCAACGTTGCGTCCAGCGGAGCGTTACAGTATGAGCACGCCCAATGAGAGGAGTTAACCAAATCAACGCCCAAATCAAGCGTCTGTCCACGTCTCCGCCTAAGTGTGGGCGTGTGTCTATAGCTCCGCCTACTTCAAGCGTGCGTATATGGCTCTGCCTGGTTCTAAGCTTACTTTTAAGTGTGCGTCTATGGCTACGCCTGTTTGGGGGGAATTACTTTGGGCGAACACCTATCCAGGTAGCCGCTGAGATTTGTTACCGTTGTAACGGCTATATTTTGACATACCTATAAATGGATGGATTGGTTGATTGAGTATATTACTACTAATCCATTTTCATACTACTAACCCATTGTTATTTAATTTGTATACGAGAAAAACTTAGTTGTTTTTCATATACTTATCTTCCAAATCGGTTAGAATTATGGCACCAAAACCACGAGGTCCAAATTTTACTACATTTGAAGATGTAACGATGTGCAAAATTCATTTATCAATATCTCAAGATTGTAGTATTGGTTCCGATCAATCAGAAGAAAGATTATGGTCTCGCATATTAAATGGGATGAAAAAAGTCATACCTTCAATGCCGGGGGTGCACTTGGACCTCCATTCAGAAACAATTTCTGGGAATAAGTAAAGATGTGGTACTTTACTCTGCAAAAGAGGCGGAAGTGGAACGTGAACACCATACTGGATGGGCCCCTGAAACAAAGGTAAGTACCCGTTTAATTTTGATGGGTACATTATTGTTTTGAATTGGATATACTCCACTAAACTTAAAAAAAAACATATTGAAAAAGTAAGGAAGCTTTTCAAGGAAGCTAATGGTGGCAAAGATTTAAGCATGAAGAGTTCTATGCAATTATGTTAGAAAATATAAAATATTCTCGACGATCGACAGCTGTTTTCAATTCATCACAAGTTGAGGAAGATTCTGAAAGCGACGAGGAAAACCGGGAAAGAAAGGAAACAAGCCAAGATAATTCTAGTGGCGATGAAGAAATAGGAGATATACCTAACACATATAATCGTCATATGGGAAAAAAAGAGGCGAAACGACAGAAGAAAACAGGGAGAGCAAAATCGAGTGGCCAATAGGAAATGATGGAAATTATTATTAAAGAGCAACAAAACTTTAACACCAAATATGTAGAATAAACAAAAATGAAGATGGCGTATAGAGAATCCAAGTTTACAACAAAACTAGCTAAGTTTTCGGCA
The DNA here is from genome assembly GCA_023531435.1 of Papaver californicum. Taxonomy (NCBI): domain Eukaryota; kingdom Viridiplantae; phylum Streptophyta; class Magnoliopsida; order Ranunculales; family Papaveraceae; genus Papaver; species Papaver californicum. Next base: position 6,024,593 of record JAJJMC010022854.1, read on the forward strand.
AAGTTTAAAGCAAAACAAGCTAGGGAAGAAAAACTTGACGCAAAGAAAGAAGCAGACGACGAGTTTCGTATAATGATGATGGATGTCTCCGGGTTGGATTCCGTAACAAGAGAGTACATCGAACTTAGGAAGGAAGACATTTTGCAGAGAAGGAGAAGCCAACCTTAAAGGATTCTTGGAATACTTAGAACCTAAAGTCATTTTCAGTTTCAACTTTTATGAACCAATAGTGTTATTTTCAGTTTATTTTTAACCAATATATTGTTATCTTAAATGTTAATGAACTTCTTTTTAAATTTTCGAGTAATTAATTAATTTAGATGATTTTTTTTTACCAAGCACTCATTTTTCGCCTATCTACTCTTCTCCTAAAGAAAAAATAAAAACAAACTACAAGTAACTCATGCAAGCTAAATTAAGAGATTCATATTCATAATAAAAGTACTAATAAAGTTCAACACCATAACCAACAACGCTACGAAAAAGTGTTAAAAGATAAAAACATTTAGGTAGAACAAAATCCATAATTCATTCATGTAGGGCGACCAACATTCTCTTCAGAAGAAAGATTTTCTATCTCCTTAAGCACTTGTAGAACTCCTCTTTGTTTTTCAACACTCATCAACTCCCCAGTATCAATCGAATGGGTCAAGGTCCTGACCAACAAATTTGCTTGATTCCTTATAACAGACATTTCGTTATCAATCACTGGTGATTGAACTTCTTCATTCACCAAATCAACAACGAAATATGGATCAACAACTACACCACTTCCAGATTCAGTTGATGCTGGATTCAAGTCCCAATTCGTCCCGATCTTGTATCTCTATTCCTGTTCATCTTCAGAATCTGCATGAAGTTTTATGACAATCAACAAAGAAGAACATTCGATGAAGAGAGAAAAGATGGAGTTAAGGTTTACACCAAAATAAGAAGAAAGAGAGGGAGTTTGATTTAGATTTTTTGGTATCTATCTCTCAAACTCTTAAACAATAATGCTTTATGATCTTTTCATACACAATTTCATAAGCTTGCAAAATAACAAATTAAGTTCCCGAATTTCATAAACAATGATATCAATCAATTAATCATAAAATTATCGACAACCCAACTCAAATTAACCAACTAATTAATCAATTTTAACTTCAATTCAACAAATTCTCATTAATTTTTTATACCAATTTACATGTAAACCCTAGAATTATACCCAATTCTAAAATTACAATTTCTAAAACCTAATTTATCTATTTCATAATCATATGATTAATCTTTATATATATATATATAATTAATAAACAATACAATACAATAAATAATAATGTAAATCTTTAAAATCCATTAAAATCTATAGTAAAGTTTGAGGTTATTACCTTCCTTTGAAATAATCTTAACTTGAAATAGTTGGTATCAAATCAACCCATCCTTTGCAATTTTGATGAAGGGTTAAGCTTGATTTTGGAGAATTCTGTTTCACAAATTGGTGTGGTGGGAGGAATTCGTGTGTGATCTAGTGTGTGTTCAGGAGAATAATGGTTTGGAAGTGTAAAGAAGACGAACATATATTCTACAGAAATATCAGGTGCTCACCCAGCCATCCGCATGGTGAGACGCGCGTTCGGCTAGGAAAGCACCTGATAAACCAGGAGGATGGATAAGCGTGCGTCCGTCTCAGCTGAAACACGTACCAATTGCACCTGTTAGAAAAATTACGGGCGTTTGGCTACGATTCCGCCCCATCAGACGTTCGGCTAAGATATCGCCTGTCTTTGGGGCGTGCGTCTAGGGGTGCATCTATCATCAGGCATTCTTTTGGGTTACGCCTCCCATCGAGCGTTAAGCAAATGTCCGCCCCACCCAAACGTATTCATAGGCGTACGCCCGTACCTAGCCGTGCGCCTAACTCCAGGCGCTACCTTAGACAACCGCCCGATCAAATTTACTCCTACATCCGTTGCGTTTGAGGCGGACCAAAGAGTAAAATTTTTACTCTTTGTTCGTTTGGTATACTCTCATGACTGTGGTTGATCTAAAAGGTGTTAATGCAACTCTATCTAGTCCTCATGTTTCTCATTTATTCTTTGTTGATGATGCTTTTTTATTTACCAATACTATTACACAAGCTAGAACTTTACTCAATATTTTAGGTATTTTTAGTGAATCTTCAGGACGGGTTGTGAATTATAAAAAATCTGGTATTTATTTTAGCAAAGGTGTGCCTAATATGCATTGTAAGATTCTTGCTAGGATTATTAAAGTGGATAAAATTACGAAAGATGACACTTATCTAGGTACTCCTCTGTTTTTATAGAAATAAGAGCTTTAATTATGAGATTCTTCTTGATAAAGTTTATCAATGAATACAAGGTTGGAAAGCTAAACTTCTCACTCAAGATTGTATAGCAGTTTTAATTAGTTCTGTAACTAACGCTATGCCCATGCATCATATGATGTGCTTCTCTTTACCCAATAAAACTTTTAATAAATTAAATAACCTACATAGGGATTTCTGGTGGCAGAAAAAAAAGAAGGAAATAAGGTTTCCTATCTTAAATCCTGCTCTTCAATTTGCACTAGTAAACTAAGTGGTGGTTTGGGGATTATAAACCCTCATAGATTTAATACATATTTACTTACTAAGCTGGCTTGGATATTATTTAATAATCCTAATCGATTATGGTGTCAAATTATTAAATCTAAATATTTTCCTCATATGGATCCTCTAAAGAATAAAAGAAAATCAGTTCAGTCTTGGGTTTGGGCCAGTATTTGGAAAGGATTAGATATTATTAATTTAAATCATTGGGATATTGGTTATGGTAAGGATATTCAACTCTGGACAGATAAATGGCTTCCAAATGGATTTTGCACTGTACCTAAACTTGGTATTGATATGAATTTATCTCTAAAGGTATTTGATATTATCACACCTCAAGGTGCCTGAAATCTTAATCTTTTGCAACAAATATTTAATGAAGATATATACTAATTATTCTATTCACACCGCAGAGCCTAGGATTGACAAAAAATGATACTAGAAAATGTATAGGTACAAAAGATGGAATAATATCATTTAAATCTACTTATAATTATCTATTCCCAAGTTCACAAAGTTAGTTGGTATCACATTTGGTATTTACAGGTAATGCCTAGAGTTAAAATAAAAATTATGAAAAGTTTTATCTGCATGTTTGCCTATCAGAACAATTATTATAAGATTTGTGCCTATTAATGTAAATTCCCCTTATGCAACCTTTGAATTCCAGAAACAGTTGAACATCTATTTATTACATGCCCTTTTTCATAAGCAATCTGGAGGGGTTTATCTATATATCATTTTTACTGTTTTGATGTTAATAAATCTTTTCATGATTGGTGTGCGTTTTGGATTGAGAATAAAACATCTAGGGATCATATTGCATATATTTTGTGGTTCATTTAGAAATACAAATGTAAAGTTTTTTTCAAAAAAATTTCTCCTAATCCCGTGAATCTTTTACAATATATTCCATAGTAATTGAGTAAATTCTTAGTTAAGAAAGTTCCTCAATCTATTTCAATCTCTAGAATTTCATGCTCTTATTGGCATCTAGGTTGTATACATCATTCACAGTCTATATCTTCAGATGAAAATGAAGTATCTTACATCTTTTTCGATGCATCTTATATTAAATAGTCCGGTAAGTTTGCATATGGGATTCTTCGTACGACTCATTTGGGTTATATTGTGGATTTTGCAGGAGGAACTGGATGGTGTAGCTCCTCCACAAATGCAGTATTCAGAGCCTGTAGAGAGGCGACTAAATAGGTACAACAATTTAGCAGAATCATAATAGTCTTTTTTAACAACAATCTAAGTGTTATAACCTCTATGAAAAAGAACCATTTTACTATAGATTGGAGAGCATCCAACGTTTTACAAGAAGCTAAACATTCCAGTCTACATTTTGCAAGTTCTTCTTATGTCTATATTAATAGAACATGTAATATTTTAGCGCAACGGTTAGCTAAACAACTACTTAAGTTGGGAAATATGTCTATAAGCTCTATAAATATGGATATAGACTGAAAAAAGTGTAGGATTAATCGTATATATAATATAACTACTACAACTCATGTAAAATTGGCTTGTTAGCTTTAATAGAAAGTATGTTTTATCAAATATAAATAAATAAAATAAATAAAATAAATAAAAATAAACATTAAGTGTAATAGAGATCTTTAAAAATCTATGTTATATCTTTGTAACTCTAACAGAGAAAATAGAGAGAAAAAAACAAAAATAAATTCATCGTCAAATTATACGAATAATCTACTAATGAGGGTTGATTACATGTTGATTATCTAACTGTATTCAATAAGAAACACAATTTACTGACCTAAAACATGGTGAAAACTGGATTTCTCTTGAAGATAATAGCAAGGTCATAATGGTTTTCTTTTCCAACTTTAAAATTGGAACTTCTTTTAAGCTCTAAAGTCTGTTGGTAGAAATTGTAAAGCTCTGTAATTTGAAGGAGAAAATGGATTTTTTTTTTCCGGCTATGATATTCTAAGAAGATGACAAAAATGAAGCTGTAGGATGGCGCGATCAACTTGGTATTTCTCTATACACTTTAACTTTTTCACATGGTAATCAAAAAAAGAACTCGTAAATAATCTCTATATTTAGATAAAAAGTCAGCTTTGTAAAACAGTAGTAAAATAATTAATTATGGACTCTACATATCTTGTATTATAATTGTGGGTTTTTGATATATAAACTTAATCATGTTATATCAATCAATCACAAAAAAAATAAAAAAAATAGAGCAACTCTCTTCAAGAAAGGAAAACAATTCTCTTCTAACATCCAAAACCAAAATCTTCAACCTAAAGTAAAAAATTTCAAAACCCTAATTCGTTTGCAAGGAATTTTTTGTTATTATTTTTTTCTGGTCGAGGGAAAATTCTCAGTAGTTTGTTTTGGTGAGCACATTCTTGATCAAAATGTGTAGTTTAGCATGAATCAAAGAATTATTTGAACCAAATTCTTTTAACATTAAACGAAATTTCTTTGCTACCATCAACGGTGATGAAATAAAAATTGAAGCTTTTTTAACTAGCGACTAGTTGTTTCTAATTTTATAAATATGGGTATTCAAATATGGTTACCATGAACAAAAACAAAAGGTTGAGCATTGATATGGAGTTTCACAGTAATGATACACTGGCTACCCTACAACTGCTATATATATGGAAGTAAATGCTTAGTGTGTATATGAGAATTCCAGAGTGTTTGATGTTATTTAGTCTTTAAAGAGTGTTTATGATGGATTACAGTTTTCAAATACAAGAAGAGTAGTAAAAGGTGATTTTAGCAAGATATATACAATAATTGAGAAGCAGTAAAATTATTGAGAAAGTCTTCCGGCAATTGGACGAGAGATAATCTTTAAGAATTGAACGCTTTGCTTGTAGTGTTAAATGGCTTCAAGACATCAAGATTGGAATAAAAGTTTTTTCTAGAGGTTCGACGATGAGTTAGATATTGTGGTTCATAATGACATTTTTTGGTTGATAGGGGGCAAATTTTTTGACAAAGAACCTGATGGTCAATTAGGGGACATTTTTAATGTTGATGTTTATCTTCTTTACTTCACCATCCTTTTTTGTGCAACATGGTTTTAGTTAGGATTTTCTATTAGTTGGAGTGTATTTATTTCTTATGAACCCTTTGTACTATAACTTCCAGGTTATTGAAGCTAATGGTTATGTCTTTTATCTTCTAGTTTTTACTTTTTTTTTAATATAATCTAATTCTAACCTCTAAAGAAAGAAAAAACAATTTCCCAAATATATTTGTGAGCCCTGATTGATCGATGTTTCCTGGCCTGGATATGTAAGTTACATTTTCCAAGGAAACTCATTATTTGATGCAGTGAATATTTATCTAATTTCAATAATGTTTTTTCAAAATATTCGTTCTTTGGCAGAAATTAGTTAGCAGTTTAAAATGATATTTATTTTTTATATAAATTATTTGAAGTTACATGTAAAAATATATTCATTTGAAAATATTCGTATAAAAAAAAAGAAGAAGAAGAAAAATCATATCATGAGATAATGTGCTTTAACACATGAGACATTATATTATTTTATTCACGAGATATGTTAGTAATTACGGTTAAGTATTAATGTGTCTAATAAATATATTAATTGAGAAAATAGAAATGTATTATCGAGTTTCCTTATTTTTTATATTTTTTTAAGAAACTATTTTTTATAATAATTTTTATATATTAACACACAAATATTACAAGTAAATGTATTCATATACTAAAAAAAAAAATTTATATGCAAAAAAGTTATTCATATGCAAATATTCAAATTGTTAGAAAAAAATCATGATAAAAATTACATATATGAATTAAAATTGAAAAGACAAAATTTTTCTTTAAAAATTTGAAAGTAGTAAGATCCGTAAATATGTTTAAGTTTATAAATCGACGTAACAAACCATTATGACAATACCTGTCACACCAAAACCACATCAATAAGTTACATATATAAAATTTATTAAAAATGATATAAAACTCCTAATTTTTTAGAAAAATTCCAAATTAGATATTTAGATATCTTCAATTCAATTTCTTTTTTTCTTTAGCAATATCGTGATTTCTGATTGTGATATTTTCTTAATAATTATAAATTTTTAGAAACTTCAGGAAGGTTAGTGATGATGATGGATTAGGAAATAAGGCAAATCTTTATGGATCTATATAAATGCTTAACATTTTTTTTTATTACCTTTTCAAACTAAATTCGAAACAAAGATTCTTTAGGTTTTTGCAGATTGGGGTTTGAAAAAGGTTAAATTTCTAACTTAAAAGATTATTTGTTTAATAACTTAAACATTTTAAGTAAAATAAAGGTAATAAGATTTGATTCATTTGAACAATCAAATTAGTCTGAGAGCTAATTATTATCATAGAACACTGATACAAAATCAAAGCTTGCTGTAATCATACAACTGAAGGATATAACGATGGAGGTAATATAGTCGATAGGTTTCATTTCAAGCAATTACTAACTTCGGAACAACAAGTTGAATGAAATGCCCATATTGTCCTTGTTTTCGGTTAAGTAGTATTTGTTTTAAAAAAATGATACGTGGAACGGAAAAACAAGATGCGACTTTATTTGAATACCAAAGGAGTATGTAACCATATAAATCCTACAAGTTGGTAATGTAACTAAAACATTTATTAGGGTTGAAGTTCAAATTATGCAATCTATTTTCATAACTAGTAATAAATAATATGATTTTACATTTCTATTATGAGATTGTAATAGTCTTTGAGCACAGTAAAATAATATTTGTTTATTAATAATTTTATACAGTTGACCAAAACTTTGTTTCATTTACTTGCCGTAAGTGTTTAAGTTTTCTTACTTTGTTCTAATAGGTATGTCCCCACTAATGTTGGTACTAAGTGCAAGTTCTGGACAAAACCTAGGTATAAAACGACAAAAAATTTTATTTTTCTTCGATAATTTTAAAACTAGATCGATAAAAGCATATGTACCGTGTTGATACTCGTCGTTGTTAAAAAAAAAAACCTTAATCTAAACCTATATGAATTCTTATTTCTTATATCTAATTTAGTTTTCAGCCATTTCAATTTTGTAAAACTATAAAACATCAGTCGAGACATAGAATGATTTTTTGGTGTATACTTGTTTTCTTTTTATAAATAAGACGAAATAAGGTTATCTTGAAACAAACTACAAAGCCCCTTGTCAATATATATATTTTAATGGCTAAAATGCCCTATTTTACTAGGGGTTAATAAGAAAGAACCCATCGTTAATTATTAAAAAAGATTAAAATCTTAAAGTGAGTATCAAAGGAAGATCTAGACATCTAAGTATAGTTCTCCTAATAAGAAAGTCTCCACAGATATTATGGAACCTCAGATGAGGGAAGATCTACACATCTAAGTATAGTTCTCCTAATAAGAAAGTCTCCATCTATTGATTAAAACAAGACCTCAATCTATTGATTAAACATTGTAGCTATCAGTTTATTAATTTCGCCAACCTTAAAGGTTAGACGTATTTAAATGGATAAGCTGATACAATAGTAACTGTGTAAACTTTTTTACTTTTAAGATTGATCAGTTTACATCTCAACAAAGAAGATGTATCACTCTGTGGTTTGCTATACAACAAAAATATGTAAATGGTACAATAGCTGAATTATGATATCATACTTGATATTGGGTTTGTAGCAATAAACATGTAAGTTTATTCAATTCAGCACCAATATTGAGACATTGGATAGAAAAAAAGTTCCTTATCTTCGTGGTATGCTAAGCTAGATCTTTTGTATAAAATATCATAGAATGCCTCCCACAGAGGAAAAATAATCAGTCTGTATGATTTTTGATTTTTCAGCAGGTTTGTTAAATTAGCTAAATATTGTCATAGCTAGTACTTTTCTGTTAGAATATACTTGTTCTTCCTCCTATCAGTTACGTTGTTCAAGCTTCAGAAAAAGCTATTAGAGAAGAAAAAATTGTCATAATCAGACAATCATTAAGATATTGCACAAAGGAAAATCTAACCAAATTTCCCGAGTAAAAGAAGTTGTTACAGACATTAAAGTACGATTTTTAATCTTTATGCAGTATTATCGAGCACAATGATCAACTGAGACAACTACTCATGGGGGAGTAGAGCCGTAGAAGACTGTGGATGTTAGATATTTTGGACTTTTACGCTTTGTACCCTTTTTCCTCAGTTAAGGTTTTTTTTTCACTTGGGCTTTCCTTGTCAAGGTTTTAATGAGGCGTGCGAGTCTGGTGAAATCCGTAGTTGGAAATGTTGTATTCTTTTTCTTTTTTCCCTTGTCTTGTCTTTTATTTTTTTCCTCTAAAGGTTTCCGGTCAAGGTTTTAACGGAGCATCATCTGTAGGTCTGACGCTACCCGAAGTACTCATGTTTTGTCCCTCTGGAATTTTTCTGACTAGTTTTTTTAATGAAATTACAATATTAGAACGATATCATCATCTAAAGAGATGTGTATACATAGATTTTTTTAAGATATGGTTATCGAATAATCACATATAATATTTGATTCAAGTTTTTATGACAGACGGTTTTTTCTAACAAAATTTTAAGGAAGCAAAATGAACAGCATCGTCTATATCATTGTAAGCTTCTGATGTTTAGATTTTATCTCAAACGGTTTTTTGGCACAATTTACGAGAGAAAATCTTGACAGTCAGCATCGGTCTAAGTTTGAAATGTTGTCCAATTTTTTTGCATCTACTTTTTGTCTCATCAAAGTCTTCTGGGGGAAGCTTTTGACGAGGTAATTATATCCTGGCATCCTAAATTACCAAAATTTATTGAATATTCTACTTTTTTTTAAAACAACATACAAACGAAATTTATTAAAACGATTATTCTTTGAACGGTGATCATCCAGAGGAAAGTTTTATGTAATATCGATGGCTGACTCACCTTTTGTCTTATTTAGAATTCCTTATATAGGCGTGGGGATTATCTTTTACATGTAAACTTAGCTCAAGTAAAATGCATTTTTATGTGGTGCCATATGACTAGACATGCGGCAATTTATGCCAACAAGTTGGCATGCATCTTGGGCTATATATAGCCATGGTTCGTTTTGATGCAAGAGATACGACACTATATCAATAGCATACCTTTATGCGTTTCCATTTAATTAGACTAATTTCGGATGGACATTAAATTTAATTTTTAACTTGATAAAAACGTTGCTAAATTCTTTGAATCAAGTTTGCTTCCAAGGATTTACTTTCAAAGATTTACTTGAATATGAACTTAAATCAAATTTGTTGTTTTTTAATGGTTGGGCATAAATAAATTATACTTCATGCGTTTAATGGTTGGGCGCATTAAATCTGAGCTATCAGTTTTTTTTTTTTATAAATTGAAATCCAACGACTCCACTATTTACGCCCAACTATTGCATACATCAAATTTGAATCATCGATTTTTTTTGTTGTATAAATTAAAATCTAATGGTTCAAATATTTGCACCCAACTGTTCAAGGCAATGCGACTAACTATTAGGCGCTTAACTTGAATTATCATAGGGGATAATAGTTAATTCAAGCTGATGTATCTTGAATTTGAATCTTGAATTCTGATCACCACATGGGTTAGTCTTAGTGTAATGTTTAGCAAGAAATTGGACCAATCGGTTTAACAATTCTAAATATATGTAAGAAAAAGTTAAAAATTGGGCTCCAACAATTTAAGGCTCTAGACAATGGCTTAACTACAGAAAATGTATACATAATACGCTCGTGAATTTAAACACTAAAAGGTCTAGATAAATAAAGCTTTCATGTTGAACAGTGATGGAACCCTCGCTTCCTATTGGTCGAAATAGACTTTTTCTGATGCGAGTATTATAGTGAAGACACTTGACAATGTTTGATTGGTGCAAATATTACGGGGTAAAAGAAACCCACTTTCTTATTGGCTATTAAGATAAAAAATTATTACACTTCGTTTACACTTCGTTTACACTACATACTTAATTGTACCGGGTTAACGTCACCTATAGTGGATGGACAACACCTTATATCGACGATCTACGTTTAATTTTCTTTAATAAACGGCCACGATTAATTCTATATTTTTTATTAGGAATAAAAAAAATATTTTTAAATAGAAAATAAAAAAAAGTTGGATCAAAATATTTTTCACTAGGAATAAAAAAAGTATTTTAAACAAACAATAAAATCGAAAAAAAAGTATTTTAAAGCTTCAACAAAATAATTTTTAAAAAAGAAGAAGAAAAACTATGATATAATATACAAAACTTGGTATAAAAAATCAAGGTGAACAAACTTACCATGTAAAAAACCCTCTCATATTATCTTTTATAAAGGAAAACCATTTTCATTAAAAATGAGATAAAAACCCCATTTCACATAATACTAATTAAATTTAGATTTTAATTATTTTCTATATACCCGAATTGCCCTTCCTACATAATCTATAACTTTTAAATGAAAACAAAATCTTAAAACATAATCTTCGTATGAGACAAAAATTCTGCTCCAAATCTGATTTTCTGAAGAACCGAAGCACATCTTCTCCAATTCGGCAAATTCGGCTAGGGTTTCAACAAAACATTTCTTCTCCAAATCTGATTCATGAAATTTAATTGAAGATTTGTGTTCGTTTTTGTTCCTGGTTAATTGAAGATTTGTGTTCGTTTTTGTTCCTGGTTAATTGAAGATTTGAGTTCCCGTTTCAAATTTTATTGTGCAAGTGAAGATTTGAGTTCGTTGTTGGTTCTGCTTAATTGAAGAACATAAATTCTAGCTTAAAATACGAACATAAATTCTATCTTCTCTGATTCATCTCAAACAGTTTCAAATCCATTGTTGATTTAAAGAACCGAGTTCGTATTTGTTTAAGTGATTCTCGAACGTCACTCTCTTCTCCGTCTTCTAACTTCAGTTGTATTTCATCAGGTAAGTTTTAATTTTCGATTTTTCGATTTTGGTTGTTATTTGATTATGAAGTTTTCGATTAACCGAACTCAAAATTGTGTTCCTTTCTGTTCAAGTGAAGAACAGGAACTGTAACTTTTTTTTTTGTGTATTTTCATAATGATTATTACTGTATTTTCAGTTTTGATGATTCTTACTGTATTTTTCAGTTGTTATTTGATCATATTATCACTCTGTTCAAGCTTTTGTATTAGTTCAATCATTCATCTGAAACTGAAATCCAACTTTCAAATGTTGTTGTTGGTGTTGTTGTTTATATTCACATACAGTGAAACCGTTTTTGGTTTCATACTTTTTCATGTATATAGTTGGAATCAGAATTTTGTTATGTTTTTGATGTTAATTTTTAATTTTTGTTGGTGTTGTTGTTTATATTCAGTGAAACCGTTTTTTGTTTCATACTTTTTTTCTGTATATTATTGGAATCACATTTTTGTATGTTGTTCATGTTAATTTTCAATTTTTGTTGGTGTTGTTGTTTATATACACATACAGTGAAACTTATTTTGGTTTCATACTTTTGTCTGTAGGTTATGAAATCACATTTTTGTTATGTTGTTGTTGTTAATTTTCAATTTTTGTTGGTGTTGTTTGTTTATATACACATAATTATTTTGGTTTCATACTTTTTCCTGTAGGTTATGGAATCATATTTTTGCTATTTTTGTTGATGTTAATATTCAAATTTTGTTGTTTGTTGTTGTTTATATTCATATACAGTGAAACTTATTTCGGTTTCAAACTTTTTTCTGTAGGTTATGGAATCTGTTCTCGCTGTTATATTTCACAAAGATGATACATTATGTTTTCGTATTGGTCTACAAGCATCTGTTTGTGATTTGAAGGGTAGTATATGTTCAAGTTGGTGTCAATTCTCTTCTCTTTCTATTGAAATTTTCCACATAGTTTGTGATCAGCAAAAGGTTATCTATTCTGATTTTGATCTCCAGTCGGTTGCTTTATTTACTTTGTTTAATAAGCTTCCATCTCTTGAGTTACATGTAAGGCATAGATATGAGTCCTCTAGTTGTAGTTTAGAAATTTCAGCAATCATACCATATGAGCATCCACGAAGTTTAGGAATTATATCTTTTGAGCATTCAACACTTACAAATTTAGTTGATTATGATGTCCGTAATAAAGTTAAAGAACCGTTGAAGTCTGTGCATTGGCTTAGCCTTTTTCAGGGTGTCAATCAGGTGTTTAATGGAGGTGTTCAACAAGTTCGTTCTGATTTATTGAAATATCATGCAGTATCTGGGTATTCATTTAAGATGACAAGGAATGAGAAATTGAGGATTGGTGCATGTTGTTCTAAGAAGGAAGAAGATAAATGTGAATGGCATATATATGCTGTTTCTATTGATGGTGTTGAAGGTAGTTCTTTTATTATCAAGGAGTTGAATAAGAAGCATACTTGTTGTGGTGGAGTTGTAAACAGACCACATTTGTCGAAGAAACTTATTAGTAGCTTGATTCTTGAAGAGATTAAACAGAATCCAAAGAAGAAGACAAAGGATATTATGAATCAGTTCACAAGAGAGTACGGCTTTGACATTAGTCGTTATTATGCATATGCAGGGAAGAGGCATGCATTGAATATTACATGGGGAGAGAACGAGAAATCATTTATGTACTCGAAATGGTATACCAACAAATTGAATGAAACCAATCCTGGTCTCGTGTTGTTTTGGAAGTTGAAAATGGGACTCAAAAATTTCAGAGATTGTTTATCTGTTTCGGAGCATGCATTCGTGGATTCAATTACTGTCGTCTTCTGTTATTCCTTGATGCAGCCCATTTGAAGAGCAAATACCTTGGTCATATCATGGCAGCAACAGGTATAACCGGGAATGACGTTAATTTTCTTAAACATTCTATTTTGTTTCTTAGGATTAAATAACAGGTTTGTTATTTAATCCTATACAAATGAAACCTAACATCATGCTACAAACCGATGAAACCAAGTTGAAAATCAGCGAAACCTATTTTTTTTACAGAAAAATGTAATTGATATGTATGAAACCTTATTCGGTTTTATTGTTTTTTATATGCTGAGACATTTTCTCTACAGAAAAATGTAGTTTAAACGGATGAAACCTTTTTCGGTTTCATTGTTTTTTATATGCTGAGACATTTTTTTTTCTGTTCTATTTTCTCAGAAATCTATCCTTTTGCTTATGCTGTTGTTTCTTCGGAGAATGACGCCAACTGGAAATGGTTTTTGGAGAATTTGAAGCAAGTACTTTCTCCTATGCGCAAAAAGCATACTTTTGTTAGTGATCGAGTTACTGGTTTGGTGAATCAAATCCCTGATGTATTCCCTGATGCTGCTCATGGTTGGTGTTATTGGCATATGAAGAACAATATCAATACATACTTGCCGAAGTCCAGTAAGGTTTATAACAATTATGTGCTTGGGTTGTTTGAAAAATGTGCGTATGCTAATACACATATAAAATTTTCAGAGAACTGGAAGAATTTATTGCAGGTCAAAAATCAGAAGTTACAAGATTATCTGAGTAGAGCTCCGATTGATAAATGGGCAAGTTTTTATTTCCCGGGTCGTCGTTATGGTAGGTTGTGTTCGAATATTGCTGAAAGTTTCAATAGTTGGATCATTGAAGAGCGAGAGAAGCCTATAGCCATTATGTTGATGAGATCAGAGTGAAGCTTATGAATCAAATGTGTGTACGTCGTGAGGAATGTGCAACATTATTGAAGTGGCGAGAAACTTTGTGTCCAGAGTTTGAAACTGAGTTGTATAACAACAAGATGCACGGCCGTGAATACACTGTCACCAAGTCGTCGCAATATGTGTTTGAAGTTCATTCTACATTAACACAAAAAGTCGATTTGGAAAGAAGAACATGTTCTTGCAACCGCTGGCGCATCAACGGTTTTCCTTGTGCCCACGCTATCCGTTGTATCATGATAAATGAAGAAGACCCGTATAAGTATGTTGAATTCTATTTTACAGTAAAGTTCTACCGTGAATCCTATGCAAGACAAATCAATCCTGTTCCCACAGTTGAAAAGCCTACGGTTATGTCTCCAAAATCTCTTGTTCTTGGTCCTGATGCTCTACCACAACCTGGTCGTCCAAGGAAGAAGAAGAGAATTCCTAATACAGGTTCAGTTCCTAATAAGAAGATGAGAACTTGTGGTAGATTCCATGTTTTGAGTACCCATAACCGAAGGACATGCCCTGCGCGGCAGATGTGAATTTATTTTGACAACAATTCATTGACTTTTTCATTTTCATTTTTTGTTTAGACTACTATAAGTTTCAATCTTTATATTTTTATTATTCTTTTTTCTATATTGTTTACAATTAAAATTTCATTTTGCTCCAGGTCTTTCATGTTCTTTTATTTTTAGATTAAGTTTTTCAGAGTTACAGGATTTTTATAATTTGTTGGAACCAAAATAGGTTTCATAGTTTTGCCACATGAAAGACCTGTAGCGTATGTTTTTTTTTATCTCTAAAATGATGAAACCTTTTTTGGTTTCATCGTGTTTTTTCATCTGGAAGAAGATGAAACACCTCTAAGTTGATGGAACCCTTTTTGGTTTCATCGTTTTTTTCATCTGGAATAAGATGAAATAAAAATAAATGATGAAACCTTTTTTGGTTTCATCGTTTTTTTCACCTGTAGTAAGATGAAATAAAAACAAATGATGAAACCCTTTTTGGTTTCATAGTTTTTTTTTCATTTGTAATAAGATGAAACAGAAAATATTGATTAACATTTCTCAAAAATGATACTGTAATAAGATGAAACAAATCATGCAAAAAGATTTTCATCCTTGATTTAGAGAAAAATATCATAACAAATTCTATAACTTAAGAGTAGTGATTGATCAAAAAACTGATTAACATTGAATAAGATGTTTTTACGGACAACCATTTGTACTTTTATTAGAAACTAATTGATTAACATTGTTCTTAGTTTTAACCTCTCTTCTGTGAACAGACAACCACCATGAGGTTTGACCATCAGTCTTATTTTCTCTTCCACTTTAAGTTGCAACTTTGTCAAGGAGTATTAGTCTTCAACTTTGTCAAGGAGTATCTTGCATACCAACTTTGGCCTCATATTTTGCACCTTTTGTTTTATGTGCTCTTCGGATGAAAAATTTCCTTTCAAAAGGCTCTTATGTAATAGCAAACATGAAGTCCGCAATCATTCCTGAAATTAACAAAACAATATCTTTAAATTGAAAAATAAAAAAAAAATGATTAAAATGAAGATATCACAATTTCTTTTAAAAGTACTTACACATCTTGTTGACAGCAGAAAGGGTTGTTCAAAATAAATTCTTTTGTTTGACTTGATGGGTCCAGGCAGAGCTTTGATACATGTTTTCTGAATGCTGACACCATTCTTTCCTTCATGCTTTCAGCACTTTTTTTGCATTCATCTTCAGTGGAGGCCATTGAGTTGTAGTGAGAGAATTCTCCAGTCTCATTATCAAAGACTAACAATGTCCAGTGATATGTCTTTTAACTTAGTTTTGTTTTGATTGGAACGAAGACATATTCTGGAGTGTAATCCATTTTATCAATGAAAGCTTCAATCGCAGTGTGACAACTTTTACCGATTGAGTGCAATGTCTGAAATTCAATAAAAAATCAAAATGAGTGCATTGTTGAAAATCAGTGCAACCTTTTTTTTACAGAAAAATGTAATTGAAACAGATGAAACCTTATTTTGATGAAACCAAAATTGGTTTCATTGTTTTCAGAAAGACACTTGTATAAGATAAGTTAGATGAAACTTACATAGACATATGTGCTTAGGAAAACAACCCTTTTGTACTTAGGAGTGCCATCTGATTTCTTGATGTTCTTTGCTATGTTTTTTTGCAATTTGAGCATTTAGAACTCAATCATATCTCCTTCTATGTCACCTTTTCTTATCAAGGCGTTCATATTTTTTCCTGTAATGTACATGCCCATATCGTCCTTCTCCCAAGCCATGTCACTGTTGTTATATTGTTGATAAACAAATTTAATATTTAAGAAGAATAAAAGAAACTAAAACACTTAAATTATTTAACCAAAAAAATTTAATGGTATGAATGCCACTTACCTTTCATTGTGCATTTTAAAATATCTGCACACAATCTGTTTTTCATTTGAATCCAGCAGTTGCATAATTTTTAAGTTGTCCACTACTTTCAACTTGTCTTCCCTTTTCTCTTTTTATTTTTTCTCCAAATTTTTATTTTGATTTCTGCTCACACACCGAGTCTTTTTTCTTTTCTTATTCTTAGCATCTCCAGGTGTATAATCTTGCATCTTGACAAGTGGTTGCATTCTCCTTTTGTTTTCTCTCATCCTTGAGATTATGTTACTCAATTTTTTGTCGGGACTGATGTTTTCACCATCTTCTTTCTCACTGTCAGTTTCCGTCAATCCCAACTTGAAATGAGGCACATCATCTTCTAAAGCAATTACATCATTTTCCATGTTTACAACAGAGTAGTAGCACATGCCTTTACTACTTGGCTTTGATGTAGAAGTCTTGGTTGCATACTCGTCTTCTATTTGCTGAAGAACCTTGGCTTTGAGTTGACACTTCAATCTGTGTCTCAGGCTTTGATGAAGAACTTTTCTTCGCTTCCAGTTCTACTCTCTCAGCGACTCTGATATCTTTTATAGTGTCTGGAGTCAATTCATAAATTTCTTATATTGCACTCCTCAAGTTACTTTTCGTCAAAGAAGATTCAATTTGTTCAGCCACTTTTATATCTTCAATTGTGTAAGTTAACTCCGAAACTTCTTCCATTATACTGTCCTTGGCTTGCTTCGCTTTGATTTCAGATTCTACCTTCTCAGCCACCTCCAAATCTTTAATTGTGTTCGGAGTTAACTCCGAAATCTCTTCAGTCTGAACTTCATGAGCTGAAACCTTTTCAGGTTCCACTGCGTCATGTTGCTCCTGAACATCTTCATGAGCTGAAACCTTTTCAGGTTCCACTGCATCATGTTGGATCTGAGCTTCTTCATTAGCTGAAACCTTTTCAGGTTCCACTGCGTCATTCTGCTCCTGGACTTCTTCATGAGCTGAAACCTCTCTTCGTTGAACTAATAACCACTGCATCTACAAACCTTTTTAGGTTCCACTGCATCATGTTGGATCTGAGCTTCTTCATTAGCTGAAACCTTTTCAGGTTCCACTGCATCATTCTGCTCCTGGACTTCAACATGAGCTGAAACCTCTTCAGGTTCCACTGCGTCATGTTGATCCTGAACTTCTTCATGAGCTAAAATCTTTTCAGGTTCCACTGCATCATGTTGTTCTGTTTCTTCAAATATATTATTACCTGCAATATTTATTGATTTCAGAAAACAAAGTATAGTAAATCAAATCAAATCAAATCAAATCAAATCAAAACAAAACAAAGTATAGTAAATTATCACCTCATCATTGTCAGACTTTTGTTTTCTATCTTCTTCAACCTCACCATTCACATCATCTTGTTCTACCATTGCATCCATAATTTTTATAGTATTGGTTATCAATTCCTCCATATCTTGTTCAGTGTATGAAACTGTTTCTGCTTCATCTCGCTTACGTTTCTTTCTCACGTAAGTCTTCCTCACTGGTTCTAGTTCTAACTTATCTTCAGCATCATATTTTGCGAGAATTGATTGATCTTCTTCCGAAAGCCCATTGTTACCGACGCTTGTAATCTTGTCAATCAAAATTCTTGCCCACTTATATTTTTCCTTGTATGTGGTATCTTCATTTCCAGTTTCAACACTCACTTCATTTCTATCACCAATAGTCTCTTCATTTCTTTCACCAACCATCTCTTCATTTCTTTCATAACCAATATCTTCATTTCTTTCACCAACCATCTCATTATCCTCTTCATTTGTTTTACCACCAACATCTGCATTTTCCTCTTCATTTCCTTCACCATCTATGTACTCTTCAAACTGAATTTCCTCTTCCTATATACGCTGGACCAAGCGTATTTCTTGTTCATTATATTCTAACATGAAGGATCCTTGACGGTAACCCACATTCATCCGTGGAATACAAGAAAAGTTATGATTAATATGTTGGTATTAAATAAACTATGAAACCTTTTTTGGTTCCATAGTTTTGTTTTTTCATCTTGAATAAGGTGCAGACATTAAAAAATATAAACAAACAAGAACTGTTGTTGCTTTTACCTTGGAGAAAATTTCTGGTTTTTTGGAGAGATCATCAAAATTATTCACCAATTGCTTGCTTATTTCATCAAGGTTCCATCTAGCGAACCTTGCGTACATTTCGCTCTCATCTTCTCTCAAAGTGATGTTTTTCATCTCAGCAAACCAATACTGTAAAAGACAATACACAATTCAACATTTAAATTAGTAATCAAACTCGGGAAAAATAAAAAAACAAACATTTTATGAATCAAAAAAGAAACAAAAAATAACTTACCAGTGGGTAAATGATGCAACCTGATACATCATCAACTTCTTCAGCTTTAATTATAGAGTCAATTAGATTTTCATGCAAAACATCAGGCCAACACACTTTATTCATCTCAAATACTTGGTACAAATATTTTGATGTTAGATTCTGCCCATCTTTGTTTGGGACAAATATCGAAACCAAGAGATAGAGTATGAATAACTTGAAGAAGTCTTCAACTTTGGTTTCATCTGCTGCAGTTTCCATCATAGCTCTGACAATATCAGTTTTCCTCATCTTCTTAGCTCCTTTAAAATACTCAAATTGAAACATGTTCACCTTTTTCTTCAGCTCAACATCTTGGTGTATATCTACATTCTTCATCATTTGTAGACCAAAGATGACAGCGAACTATTCAGGTGTTGTCCGTAGTATCATATTCCTTGCTCTCATCAATTTGAAACAATCTGGTTTATCACCCTTGACACTTCTATAAAATGACCCTAAGATCATCTGAACTGCTCTTGTCGTTTTCTTTAATTTTTCTTCTTGAAGGGTACCATCAACGGTTTGAAGAAACGCCAGAATGGACATGCAACAAGTTCCTTCATGTGTTTTTCTTTAATTTGTATCAATGCTTTTATTTTTGGTGCCTCTGTACACAAATGTTGTAATGAGCACCTGTATGGATCTGGAATATTTCTTTTTTCCTGTTACAGAATAAGTAAACCATTAGCACAAACAGAACAGAATAGGATGAAACCTTTTTGGGTTCCATCAAAACATTCATTAAGTAAAAAACACCAACATTTTTTAGTCACAACCATACACAGAATAGGATAAAACCTTTTTGGGTTCCATCAAAACATGCATTAAGTAAAAAAACACCAACATTGTTGGTCACAAACATACACAGATTAGGATGAAACCTTTTTGGGTTCCATCAAAACATGCATTTTCTAAAAAACACCAACATTGTTGGTCACAAACATACACAGAATAGGATGAAACATTTTTGGGTTCCATCATAATACCAATTAAGTAAAAAACCACCAACATTGTTGGTCACAAACATACACAGATTAGGATGAAACCTTTTTGGGTTCCATCAAAACATGCATTTTTAAAAAACCACCAACATTATTGGTCACAAACATACACAGAATAGGATGAAACATTTTTGGGTTCCATCAAAACATGCATTTATAAAAAACCACCAAAATTATTGGTCACAAACATACACAGAATAGGATAAAACCTTTTTGGGTTCCATCATAATACCAATTAAGTAAAAAACCACCAACATTGTTGGTCACAACCACACACAGAATAGGATTAAACCTATTTGGGTTCCAACACAATAATTTAGGTTAAAACAGATGAAACCTAAACGTTGAAACAAATGAAAATCAATGAAACCTAGTTTCAGAAAAATGTAACTGAAACCTAACTATGAAACCTGTAATTTCGAAAGAGATGAAACCTTATTAACCAAATACATCGATGAAACCAAAATCACGAAACTAAAAATCATAAACATGCAGATTATGTTGAAACCTTATTAACCAAATGCATTTTGATTTTCAACCATAATCAATCAAAGAATATGATGAAACTATAAACTTCAATTTACCTTTCGTAGATTCTTGTTTCTTAACTGGTGTATTGAGTTTTTTCTTCATCTTCTTGTCTTGTTTCTTCACCATGTTTAATGATCTTCAATGATTTTTCTTAGGTTTAAACTGTGACAGAATTGAATAGAAACTTCAGGTAGATTATGATGAGTTAAAAGTAAAAGACTCAATTCTACTGTTGATGATCAACAATCGTTTTAGAATCAGAAATTTAGGTTGATTACGACTCAAATTCTACTGTTGATGATGATTTAAGTGATGACTTTTGTTTCAGGGAGATTAATGTGATGATTTTTGATATGATTGATGATGACGATGATGTTGGTTCAGGTGTTTTTCTCTGATGATGTTGAAACGATGAACGATGTGATTTTTGGAGATGGTAGATGATAGAAGTTAAGAGGGAAATAATGGCGTTAATCAAGGGAAGGTGGGCGTGCGTGGTTAAGTGGGCGTAAGCAGTTAATGAAGTTGGGCTGAATAATAAGTAAGGGTAACATGGACAGTTGGTTTATAATGGATTTTTTGTGTTAAATTTATTTTGTTGGGTTTTATGTAGTTGGATAGTGAGACTTTTGGGTTATAACCCATGGCCTTATAATATAAGGTAAAATAAAAAAAATTATTTATGGTAAGCGGTAACTATTTTTAATAACTCTAGAGAGTAATACTAGAAGATAAACACCTAATCTAATTTGAAGAGAAAAACTCTAAAGGGAGAGCTTTTGCTTCACATGTACACTCTTATTCAATGTAGCCCTTGCCGTACATAGTATGTGTTGGCAGCTCTAGTGTTCCTTCTGATGATTCTGTCTTGCTTGGATCATCTTCGATCTCTTTGACACAGTCTTCCATACCCAAGGATTTCAATGAAACGGTACCCTTTATATGAGGAATCATATTAAAAGTCATATCGTACTTTACAATACTTTTTAGATCTCTAGTTTGAGGGTCATAGACTCATAGCAACATAGAGTGCGTATATGACACCAGATTAAAGTTTGTTACTCTTCGTGAAGGCGAGAGGCTCGTAAAAGCTGCTCGTATGGCCAATCCACGGCATACTATAATCTAGGCTGTCTCCCGGAACCGCAATTCTTCTGTGTATTCTTAACTGACCATATATCCACCTTTTCACCTTTCTTTGAATGAACAATACAGAGATACCCTCTCATCACCTTTAGGTGTTCTTTGTATTACATCCATTTAGACATGGTGGTGTTGGGAGGAGACGGACCTCTTCGCTTGCTAAATCCAAAGCCAAAATATTCTTTCTACAATCATCCATGTAATAAAGAGTTTCGTTGGCAATGACACCTAGTGAACCGATCAAGGTGTGTTCTATCTCCCCAATTTCTCTCAATCCACTGCAGTTGCCAAGGGTAGACAGGGTAGTAAATTCTAACGAACTTATACTCATTAAGTGTACCAACGTAACCAAATCCACCTGCTAAGGTTTAGGGTTAAGGCAAGATCTGGCCACAATCGCCATAGCCCACACCTCCTCCAAAAGATCTTCATCAACAATGAGAGAAGGATCCACAATCCTGGTCACCAGTTCTCGCTCATATATGCTGATGTAGGGCAGTGTTTGTTCCAACCACTCATTTGTGTTGGTATTACTTGATGCACTGATCCCCATCTTACCAGTTACCAGCTCAAGCAAAATCTTCCCGAAGCAGTAAACATCGTAAGCACAGGTTGCCGACGGTGAGCCTGGAAACATTTTGAAACAAAAAGTAAGAAAAGCATAGTGCAAATAAATCTACCCAAAAACAGTTGCATAGTAATTGCAGGAGGACATATCCTAATCCTTGTGCATAACCATGTCTGAGTTTGCTGAAGGGTGTGGGTTCTTTTAGTCTTTTGAAGTTACGAGTCTGGGGGATCGGAATTTCATTTCTTCATAGCATCTATGCTGTAAAGAGGGCCTACTGAATTCCTCTCACTCTCTTTGCAGCATGGTGTCCTAGGTTTTCTCTATTAGGCTTATCTCCATCGTTTGTCTTTTTCTTATTGGAAGGATCTACTTAATCAGTTAGCCAGGAAAGAAAAATATGATTTTTCATATGAATAGAAAGGTACATACTTGAGGTGCCTTGTTCAGAGGTCCTGCACATTATCAAGAAAACGGCTATGTTAGAACTATCACGATAAATATAGATGTGTGATATGATTTACTTCAGCTTTGTGATTATAAAAGTATATAAATTATGTAATTTTGGTGCATGCATTACTCAGTGTTGGCATGATAATCTTCAAAAGAACAGCAAATACATTTGAAAGAAGACCTATATTCCTAGAGTCCACTACTTTCATGCTCTTGTCTCATTTGGACCCGAGAGCTGAGAAGACCTGTATAGTTGCATAATTACATCTTAGCAACCAACTTTTGGGAACAATATGAGTGTCGTAACTTGCAAAATAGGACGTACATTGACATTTGTCAACTTCCTCTCATATCTATTCAAAGTCACACATGCTTTGGCCAAGGCTAAAGGCTGATGTTTCTCTATATATTTGTACTAGTAGCTTGTTTTGAGGTATCAAACAATTCTTGAAAGTTGCAACTGATATGCAAAATCAAAGTTTAGAAATTTAAAAAGATGAAGCCTAACCAGCTGCATTTGCATTTTTTTAAGACCAAAACTATTGGGAAGTACCCAAAATATTACCCTCCTAAGAGGCATATTTTCTAGTATGAAATGACTGGTCAAGGAAACAAAAACTTACTGAGGCATCTGCAGTAACCTGGAGATAACATTCTGCTGATTTTCCCCTTCTTGAGTGCATACATCACTCAAGCTCCTGAGACACACTTCAAATTTATCATCTAGAAGAATGCTGCTTGCTTTAACATCCCTTTAACCAATAACAAAGAGTTTCACATTTAAGAACCAACTAAAGAAAAACAGAACTAGTTAAAATACTTTTAGGCAATAAAAAAACCCTCTTTTGAAGAGATATGGGGTATGTAGTGAACTACCTTGATTGTAATATTTTATGCTTTTTGCTTATGAAGGGCAACAAAAGAAACTAAACAATAGGCCTTACTATTCCTACATCTTCCATTAAAAAAGATTTCCTTGATAATACAAAGAAAGTCCCTGTGTATCTTGCTTGTGGTTAATCCTTCCCTTTTCTACCAGAAATCATATAGGAACTTGTTGTGGGTGGATTTTTTGGATTGTTTGATCAATAGTGTTTGGTCATAATCCCTTTTTGACTCTGCACCATAGATTCCACTTGTTGAACAATAGGAGGACTGCATTCATGATGCAAGAAAGATAGACCCTCTGCCGCCCCTATTGCAATTTTCAGTCTCGTTATCCAATCAAGAGACTGCATAGTGCCATCTTCTTTTTTCATATTTCTGTACAGTGAATTAGTCAAGTCCCCATTTGACATATATTTGTAGACCAAAAGCTTCTCGTGTTCATGATCTAAACAGTGTCCCAAGAATGGGACCAATCTAGTATGTGAAGCCCTGCTGAATAATTCGATCTCAACCATGTGTGGATCCTTCTTGGCCAAATGCACATCAATCTTCTTCATGACTACAGGATAACCATTTTCCAGCACACCTTGAAAGAGTTCCCCAGGGTGTCCATGTTTGATGAGGTTCAAGTCACTAAACTCACCAGTTGCCTTTTGTAGCTCTTCATGTGTAAACGTCTCTCCCAAATTCGTGTAATCAATAGATACCCCTGCAGCTGAGGGTGAGCCGCTTTCTTCTCCTGCAGGGGCAGGACTAACACCTCTCCCCCTTTGATCAGGAGCGCCCCTTCTGAATATGCATAAGCACAGTACCAGCAACCCAATCAAATCAAGAATAAAACATTTTTGACCCATCGAGTCACTGTGAACCCCAGAATTCAGAACTTTTGGTAAGGGTCCTATACCCCCTCCTTCTTGTAAGAGGATGACGGCATTTCCAACAGTATTCTCAATACCCAAATTCTTCATCTCCCCTTGAAGTAGTCTGGAGTTGGTTATATTCTCGTTTTCGAGATGCACTACTCTCCCCCTTTGTATCCCAGTATTGTGATTTGAAGAATCTGACTGTGTTCCTTCTATCGGTGGAGGCCCGTTATGAATTGCCATTTCTTTTTCCATTCGTGACGTCGGTGAAGAACCGTCGCTAACCACCAGACAACCCATACAGATTTGAACACAGAAGCCACTGTCGGATTGATCGGGCGCACAGCCTTACCGTTGTACTTTGCATTAAGCTTCTTCTCACTGGACTTCTTTCTCGCCCTTTTACGTCTCTTCTTTGCTTTCCTCCTTTCCCGGGTGGAATCATACACAGGATCAGGTTGCACCTTCTTCATAAGATTTGAATCTCTTACCAATCCCTTCCCTGTAGGTCTATCATAGATACACCCCCCTTTGTTTTGGTCATTGTATGTACTTCCTTTAGAATCAGAATTCCTGTGTGCACTTCTCACTGTATTGTTGCACGAGAGGCCCATGTGTGGTAGCTTCTGAAAGGTAGTATCGATGGTTCGAGAAGTGGTTGCCTCACAATCATTAGAGTTGTCAAAGAGGTCCCTGTAACTACAGCAGGGGTGAATGGTGTCATCCAAAGCAGGAATGGAAATACATACTCTAAAGTTAAGACCTTCTTCACTGATATTAACAACTCTGGGTAAGTCTTTTGCGGCTTTAAAACATTTCATTAGCACTCTTACATCACCCAGATCCCTAAAGCCCACCTTCACAAGCGAACCGTAACTACAGAGCAATGAGAAGATGACTTCCTTTGTCCAGAGATGGAAGGGAATTCCCCTGAGAATGAGAGTGACATTTGTAGCATTAGTGATATCGCCTATCGCATTGACTGATGCCCACCATCTCATAAACCGAATTTCTCCATTCAAGAATTTAATATTCTTCTGATGGAATCATCCTCAATTAATGATGATGCCATAAAGGCTCCCTTATTCTTTTCAAAGACCTGAATGGAGACGTTAACTTTCAAATGAAATACAGCTTTTATTATATTTTCCACCATCGAGCAATCGGCTGGCGTGGGAGACACTTCACATATAATGACTTCATCTCATCGGTCGAAAAAGCGAGCCTCACAGTCGAAAGAAATAACAACCCCTGCTTCTGTTGGATCAACAATGAATTTGCTTTCTGATTGGTGACCAAACACCTCAATCTTACTGCCATTGCCTAGAGAAGGCCAAAGACTCTTGTCATCATTAACAAATCGATAAGGCTTTAATATACTATGATGATTACCGTTAGCTAGTGCCAACTGCAGAACTTCAATGAAAGATTACCACCCCCCTCCCTTGTATCCTTCAGGAATAATCAAATGGTGAGGTTTTCTCCCTTGAGTTCCAGTGAACCAATCCACAGCAAAATACCTCCCTCTGTCATTTGATCTTGCAGAAACCAGTAGAGAAGCGCCTTTCCAAATGATATTCTCCACTATTGTGGCCGCCATGAAACACTAAAAAGTTCTACAGCTTCTCTAGGAGTCTGTAACAGCCATTTTAGCAGTGTCAAGAGGAATCCAAACATCATTGGAGAAGCCTCTTGATCTTTCTATAATGCGCACTGTAACCTCTCTATCAGCCCAGAAAGCTCTAAACTCGCATGATTTGTTCTCTATGTATGCAAATTTCCTTTCCCTACTGTACTACAAAGCAAGAGAGAGTAGCAACATGAGACAAGGAGGGAAAACATTCAAAAGCTTTCAAGCCTGACCCATCACTCGATCACCCTCAAACAGAGATTTAAATAGTAATGGAGAATCAGATGATTGATAATCCGACCAGAAACCACTAATTCACGCAGAAATCAGCCAACAATCTCACTCAAACACACGAGAAAATCATTGATATCTAACCCATGATGACCGATTCCAGGTCTCACCGAAATCAAATCAAAGCAACATTTATTAACGAATAAATCTTGTAATCTATGAGCCCTGCGTAGATTGACCCTGTACGTACAAAGATTCAACGAGAATTACCTGAAAGGGTTGCTGCAATTCTCAAATTCCGTCAGCAAAAAACCCTAGAAAATCGCCAGTTTTTCTCCTTTGACTTAGTCAACTCTCACGACCCACCTCTGACTTGCTTTCCGTTTTTACTTTTTACCCAACATACCATGTGTAAAAAACCAACGTGACCATTCTTCTCGTACAAAAACTCCTCCCATATTATCCTTTATAATAAAAACTACTTGAATTAAATATAAAATAAAAACTCCATTTTCTTTAATATTGATTATATTTAATTTTAATCATTTTTAAAAATGTCATCCTTACCCTTTCTTTCTCTTTTTTCTCATTTCATCCTTACCCTTTCTTCTTCTTTTCTTTTTTTTTTCTTCTCCTTCTTCTCTTCTTCTTCCTCCTCCTCCCTACCACCATCACCAGCAGCAACAGTAGCTCCTCCGCCACCATCACCAGCAGCAACAGTAGCTCCTCCGCCACAACAACACCTTCGTCTCCTTCACCAACACCTTTCTCTTTTTTTATTTTACTTTTATGTTCACCAATAAGAAATTTTGTCACCCATATCTGCCACTAACAGCACCTCCGTCTCCTCCACCAACACCACCAGTACCTCCTTCTCTTTCTATGTCCAGATCCGCCACCAACAACACCTCCTTCTTCCCCATCGCTTCCTCCTCGTTATTTTTTCTCCTCCACCACTACATGTCCAGATCCACCACCAACAACACCTCTTCCTCCTCCTTCTATCCTCTACAAACATCACCAACACCTCCAGATCATCATCGTCGAAAATCATCATAAAAAAATAATGATACATCATCATTGTCGAAATTAGGATTTTTTGGTGGTGAAACGTCAGAAAAATGATGAAACCAAATTTGGTTTCATCAAATTTTACAAAAACTAAAACAAAGTTGAAACCAGTGTTTGTGTTGGTGGAATGTCTGAAAAATGATGATTTATTTTTTTGGTTTCATCATTTTTTTCATCTGGAATAAAATAAATGATGAAACCTTTTTTGGTTCCATCAAATTTTAGAAAAAGTAAACAACGCTGAAACCAATTTTTGTGTTGGTGAAAACAGTAAGTTTTATAGAAACCAAATTTGTTTTCATCTGATTTGTGCCTACTTTTTACCGTGAAACCAAAGTTTAAACAATACTTTTATGTTGAAACCAAATTTGGTTTCAACTAAATTTTTCCTAGTTTTTTCAATTTGATGCATTTGGTTTCTTCGTTGAAGTTGTGTTGGTGAATTTCATTTGATTTGTGCCTTTTTTGGTTTCATCAAATTATAGAAAAACTAAAACAACGCCGAAACCAATTTTTGTGTAGGTGAAAACAGTAAGTTTTATAAAAACCAAATTTGGTTTCATCTGATTTTTTTCTACTTTTTACCGTGAAGCCAAAGTTTAATGGTGAAACAATACGTTTATGTTGAAACCAAATTTGGTTTCAACTAAATTTTTCCTCGTTTTTTCAATTTGGCGCTTTTGGTTTCTTCGTTGAAGTTGTGTTGGTGAAATACAAATTTTATGTTGAAACCAAATTTGGTTTCATCATTTTTAGTTCAACTGCTGCCGAATCTTGCTCCATCTCAGGGCGTAAATGTTTGGTATGAAGCTGCATCCTCGGAATCTGTTGAAATGTTACTGAAATCGGTAGGGCCTGAAATGATTATGGAACAAACTACTACTATTATTGAGGAATCAGTATTCGGAGACGGATTGGGCGACTTAACAACTCAAATCGGTAGGCCATGGATTTGGATCTGTTTTATTATGTTTTTTGTTGATCTTTTTATTCTTTTTCTCTTGTTTCTTCACCATTTTGAATGATGTTCAATGATTTTGTTTCGATGTTAGGTTAGGTTGAAATTGTTAGAGAATAGAATAGAAAAATCTGAGTTTACAGTAGAAGGAGGATGTGAGAAACTTAGTATATCTACTGATGATAATGAACAACCGTTTGAGAATCAGAAATTCAGTTTTTGATTCTGATTCTTAATGTACTGGTTGTGATGCAGATGATGTTGATGACGATGACAATCAGGATGATATGGATGAAGATTAAGATGATGTTGTTTCATGAGATTTTTTCTGATGATTTGGAAATTGGGGAACGGTTGAAATTTTGGAAGTGGTTGAAGAGGGAAATAATGTCGTTTCGAATTGAATTAGGGAGAAATAAATGAGAGTGAGCGGTTTAAGGGAGGGTAGTTTAGACAGTTGGTTCAAATGGGTTTTTTGTGACAAATTTGTTTTGTTGGATTTTTTGTTGTTGGATAGTGACACCTTTGGGGTTATAACCCAAGACCTGTTTACCCAATACCCAATAGCTCCGTGAGGGGAAGAAGTATATAAATTGAACGTTTAAACCATCATATCACACATACAGAAAAAACAGAACAACTCTGCAACAGTCAAATCAAACACACATAAAAAATTGAGCAACTCATTCTGCAACAAGAAAGCCATTAAATCACAAAACCCAAATTATTCATTAACCCAACACTGTCAAAAGCTTAATCAATTTAGGAATTTCTTTTGTTTCCGCAACATCTTGATAAAGATGTCAACTTTTGCCAAAATCAGTGAAATCTCCCCATCAATGTCAACAAAAAGTTTCTCGCATCCATAATTATCAATGGGAGTGAAACAAGTATTGAAGTTTTCTTGACAAACAACCAACATGCCTTATATGATTTCATTAGTGAATATTCAAATTTGGTTGTGAAGAAGAAGGAGAAGAAGAAGACTCTTAACATTGGGGTGGAATTCAATAAGGCTAATGTGTAGTTACCCTTCAATTACTACATGGAAGTAAGTGTATTGTTTAAAGATTATGGGAAAAGGGTGTCTTCCAAGAACATCTACCAGAAGTTCTTTTGGGTTTCTTCAAGAACTGAAGTGATGAGATAACATACAGATCCGGTCAGGACAATAATGACATCCTTGATGCTATTCAATCTTTAAAGAAAGTTTATAATAGTAGATGTACTTGTGTGAGTTGTGTGAGGTGAAATTGAAGTATATAAGTAAGAGTCAAGTCCTCTAACAAATTTATGTTTTTATAAATCAATCTATTGATCAAATCGTTAAGCAGAATACAATGTAGAATCTTGTGATTCTATCATGGTATCATAGCTTCAATCTCAGATTTATCTGAGGGAATCGATCTTTTCTTCATCACAATAATTCTTCTTTTCTTCATCAATGTCTTTATCTCATTCTTTTTCATGGCAGAACTGAGTTCTTGAAGAATAATGAAGTTCTTGAAGAAATTAATTGTTCTGAAGTTTGATTTGATCCTGATCTCTGCTGCAACGTCTTCAAACAGGATCAAACATGATTCTTAGGTATGAAATTTAATTTTCTCACTTATGCTCTTGGATTCATGGATTTCTACAAATTTTTGGTATGAATCTTGATTCTTCAATCTCAAATGTTTAAAGTAGATCTCTGATGGTAATCTCAATCTCATCCTGTTGACTACTTCATACTTAATCTCATGTGTTCAATCTCTATGCCACTACTTCAACAACATCCAATTTCATCTTCAATCACAGATTTTCATCATAATTAGATTGTTCCTTTTCATCTGATTTCTTGATCAAAATCTATTGTTCTTGTTTCCTGATGCCAAATGAGTCTGAGTACGTTCTAATATGCTACACTAAGGTCTAGTTAGGTGAAAACTTAAAGTTGTTCCACTCAATTGGATTCAGAAGTAGATTGAGAGTATTTCTCTAATTGGATCTCTTACATCTTATTTCAAAGCAGTCCTCACTACTGTGTTGAAGCATTTTGCGATTTGTAATGATGTTTCTTGGTTCGGAAATCGAATTGAAGTTGCTGTGTGTACTGACATACATTTTGGAGTCTTCTTTGATGAGTTTGTATATACTCAGTATACATCCTGTTGATTCTTCTTTTATCTTAGTTAGGTGTTTCCTTTTAGTCCATATAGAGGATTCAATTCTTCAACTATTTCTTGAATATCAGATTTTCCTCAGATTTTCTTGGATTTTTCTGAATAATAAGCCAAATTGAACTCGGCTTGTGCTACTGATCTTGTATTACATATCATCATCATATAAATCGAAAACCGATCTGTTGAAGAACATCGATAAAAATAAATAAAAATAATAATAATAATGATTGAGAGTTGAAAATATCAAAAGATTTCAATAGAGAATGAAGGAAATGATATGAATCAGGAAATCTCTTCTGCATTTTTTTTGTTGTTTGACTGATTATCAAAGTGAAGAACCGAAGCTCTGTAGTGACATGATAGAAGAAGAAGAAGAGGGAAATGTTTCAATCATGTATTTGTTTAAGATGAATGATACAATATCGATCAGAAAGAGTGATTTGAAATCTGAATAAAGAAAGATCAGGAACTAATACTCACAGAAATGATCAATATCACTAAAAACAGGAATTTCTGGTGTAAAAATATTAAGATTAGATTTAATCTTCTTAATATCATAAAATCAGAGATTTAGTTTGCATTTGTAAGATCAGTGAAGAAACTAGAATTTCAAAACAGAAGAAGATTTGATTCTTGATTATTAGAAAGAACTTCCAGAACTAACCAGAGAGATATGCTCAAGAAAATGAAATAAAACAGAAGAGGAAATGAAAGAAATCATTTCTTTTTCTTGAACCTTGTTATATATTGTTGAATGTAGAGAGACAGTCTCTCGAAACTTCCAGAGATTTAATGCCTTCCACTAACTTTGTCTGCCACGCTGCCTCGACTGCTGCTGCATCGACTGTCGAGTAATAAAGTTGCTGCTTTATCTGTTGACGCATGCGTCTGACGAGAAAACAAAAGCAATTAATGCTCAGCACCAGATTAATTCAAACTCTTCAATGAGTTCTTCTTGGAAATACACAAAGAAGAATGATTCATTTTCTTCTCCATTCAATAGAGATTAATTGTTTTCTCTCTGTTATCATGGTAACAAATTCAAACGGTGCCGTTCAACTCTAATATGAATTCATTTCAGTCTTGGTAAATAAATTCTTCAGAGATTTTTCGATTCAATCAAATTCAACCTTGATTAAATCAACTCTTCAACGAGTGTTTTATGGCAGATTCAACTCAGCATTCTGTTCTTTAATGGCAGATTCTTGAAAATGAACAATTTCTTTCTCAATCAATATATTCAGGTTTGGGAAATCTCGAACTCATTCTCGATCTATGAAATCTTTAAAGTCTAAGCAAATTCTTCACAGCAGCGTTAAATTCTTCTCAAATCAACTCTGTCTAATAAGAATCAAGACCAAGAGTGGGACGATGTTGAAAGTGTTGTATCAGCGTTAAAGTTCTTCTCAAACTAAATTCACACTTAGTTCGGTCTGTAATTCGAAAATCGATTCTTCAAACATGAATTTCACAAACTCGTTGCATTTTGTCATCATCATCAACAACATCCATTATCACATCTTCTTCAAACAGGAATTTTGTTGGGATCGGCTTCTGCTGCGAAAGTTGAAGCTGTTTTAGTGAAGAAAGAAGAAAAAGAGAAGAAAAATGGTTCCGATGGAGGAGAGAGTAAGGAAACTAGTGTTGTTGTTTCTAGTTATTGGGGAGTTTCTAGACCAAACGTTACTAGAGATTATGTTAACTCTGGTACTGTCTCCTTCAACTGCGTCCTGTGATTGTTCCTGAAGTTGTGTGCTTCTTAGTAGATGTACTTGTGTGAGTTGTGTGAGACAATCTCAAGTTGTCCTTCAAGCCATCTTGAGCTTGAGGGAGGGTAATAGTAGATGTACTTGTTTGAGTTGTGTGAGGTGAAATTGAAGTACATATGTAAGAGTCAAGTCCTGTAACAAATTAATTTTTTTATAAATCAATCTATTGATCAAATCGTTAAGCAGAATACAATGTAGAATCTTGTCATTCCATCAGTTTATACTGGGTTAGAGTTTGTAAACATAAAACGTGTTGAAAAAGGTGATACTTGCAATGTGGACACCCTGATTCATGATCAGAAAAAGATAGTGGATAAACATTATCCTAATTGGACTTCAGGTGATCTTTCTGACATGAACGTGTTGCTTGCAGTCTTGAATGTCTTTAAGACATCAAACATGGAATAGAGAGATGATGAACCCAGTAGTTCATTTTACAAGTTGGGTTAAGTTAGAGATTCCAGTTACATTTCTAGTCCAGAAGAAATTGGATAAATTTTGAGCGTTGATGATTATATTCTTTAATGGATCGATCCATCCTTTTCTTGTTAAGGATGGTTTTTAGTTAATTAGGATGTTACTCTTCTTGTTTTTTGAGGTTTCTTTCCTTCTTTTGAACCTTCTGTTAAGATTAATGGTTATTGAGTTTTGCAATTATCTTGGTGTTTTTACTATTTTATGATATTATCTAACCCATGGATTTTATTAGCATGTTTTTGTCGATAGTTGATACATAGTTATAATGTTGCTAGAATTTTCATACATATTTTTGATTGCTCGAATAATTTCTGAAAAACAGTATGACGGTATCCCCTAATTGATGTCGCATGATATGTAAGTTACATCATCCCAGGAACAGAGTCACTTTAATGTACTTGTTAGGGATAAAATAAGTCTCCCACGAAGTTATGTCATCATTTCTTGGGGTGACGTCATGGTTCGATCCTTATGTCATCATTTCTTGGGGTGACGTCATGGATCGATCCCGATACGACGTCATCATACGCCGGAGTGACGTCATGGTTCGATCCCTAAGCGACGTCATGGTTCGATCCCTATACGACGTCACCATGTCCCGATACGACGTCATCAAGTATGATACCCATCTTGGCACGACGCGACGTCACCATGTCCCGATACGACG